>CM035849.1:153739936-154034936 GCA_020510985.1 Pholidichthys leucotaenia
GAGGACACTTGGCTCAACAAGAAAGTGGATTAGATCCAGGGCTTCGCAGACAGGCATGACCTGAAGAATTTTTACAGAGCCTTAAAAGAAGTTTACGGTCCTACGTCATCTGGATCGTATCTTTTGCTCAGTTATGATGGAGAAACCCTACTCACTGAATAAGATGAAATCATCAAGGGCTGGGCGGAACACTTCAGTAGCATCCTTAACCATCCCTTATACATCAATGATGATGCTATTGAACGTTTCCCGCAAGTTCCCACAAATGTAACCTTGGATCATCCACCGGCTTTCAAAGAGACTATGAAGGCTATCTCTCAGCTCTCCAGTGGCAAGGCAGCCAGTTCTGATGCTATTCCAGCCGAAATCTTTAAGGAAGGCGGTACAACCCTTGCGAGAAAGCTCCACCAGCTGTTCCTACTTATATGGGAACGGGAGCGGGTTCCACAGGATTTCAAAGATGCCTCCATTATCCACCTATACAAAAAGAAGGGAAACTGTCAGATTTGCAATAACCACCATGGTATCTACTTACTTGTCATTGCCAGCAAGATTTTTGCAAGAATAATGCTTAATTGCCTGACGTGTCACCTTGAGCAGGAAGAGCCAGTGCGGCTTCTGAAAAGGACGTGGCACCATTGACATGGTATTTGAAGCAAGACTGCTGCAGGAGAAATGCCAGGAGCAAAACTGTGCCCTGCACTCGATGTATGTCGACCTAGCAAAGGCTTTCGACTCTGTGAACAGGGAAAGCCTTTGGAAAATCATGGCCAAATTTGGCTGCCCTCGTAAGTTCATTTCCGTAATTCGTCAATTCCATGATGGCATGCAGGCATGTGTTCAGGACAGAGGCGACACTTCAATGCTCTTCCCTGTCTCAAATGAGGTCAAACAGGGATGTGTCTCGGCACCAGCACTGTTCAGTATGGTGTTTTCTGCAATGCTGTATGATACATATCGTGATGATAACATTGATATTAATTTCAACTTTCGCTTCAGTGGAGGGCTGTTCAACCTGAGGAGGCTCCAAGCAAAGACCAAAGTATCATTGGATACTATTCAAGAGTTCTTCTTTGCCGATGACTGTGCACTGAATGCGAGTACTGCCGCAGACATGCAGCAAAGCGTTGACAAGTTTCCAACTGCCTGTACCAACTTTGGCCTGACCATCAATGCACAGAAGACCAAAGTACTACACCAGGCTGCTCCAAATGAGCCCTACATTGAGCCAGCTGTTACAGTCAAAGATGAAAGGCTCATAGTGGTAGATAGGTTTACCTACCTTGGAAGTACACTGTCCCACAACATAAATATTGACATCGAAGTGAACACTAGGTTAGCAAAAGCAAGCGCAGCCTTTGGCAGACTCCATACCAACGTATGGCATAAAAGGGGAATCACCTTACCTGCAAAGCTGAAAGTATACAAAGCTATCGTTCTGCCTACGCTACCGTATGTGTGTGAAACATGGACTGTGTACCGACGCCATGCAAGGAAACTTAACCATTTTCACACGACATATTTAAGGAAAGTGCTCAAGATCAAGTGGCATCACAAGATCCCAAACACTGAGGTTCTGGCATGAGCCGGTCTTCCTAGTATATACACCATCCTGATGCAGTCCCAGCTGCATTGGGCCGGCCAGCTTGTTCGCATGCAGGACCATCAACTTCCGAAGAGGCTTTTTTATGGTGAGCTGCAGGCAGGAAAGTGGTCCCAAGGTGGTCAAAAGAAATGCTTCGAAGACACCTTGAAAGTTTCCCTCAAATCTTTTGGCATAAATCCTGACTCATGGGAGCAGCTTGCCACAGATTGCTCATCGTGGCATCTAGTGGCATCCAACGGCACAAAAACCTCCAAAGTCAACAGAAATGCTGCAGCCATTCAAAAGAGGGTGGCAAGAAAGGTTTGCGAGAGCACTCCCCACAGTGGCTCCACCGGCATCTTCTGCCCAGTTTGTAAGAGGTCCTTCCACACCCACATTGGCTTAATAAGCCATATGTGGATTCACAAATGACGGTCAAAGTGGTCTTTGTTGATCACGACAGACGACAACGACATAATGAAATTCCTTGTCTTATTCCCGATGGTGAGGCTCAGCCTCAGCAGCCCCCTTCAGCTGAGTTCTCACTGCCTGCTGCTGTCACCAGTCTCTCACCTGTCCCTCCTGTGTCTCCTCCTGCCTTCCTTGAGGGTCAGTCGGTCCTAGGTCGGAGCCGCCTGACAACGGAGGGGCCTGCGGTCCAGGTGGACCCTACGCTAGCCCCGTAGCCACATACTGGACAGGAGAGGGGTGGTCTCGGATCTCTGGAGCCTGAGCCAACAGAGGAGTGCCCCCTGGTTCCAGATGCCTGGGACTTGGCGCCTGTGACGGGGCAACCTCCAGCTGTAGCCCCGACGCTGGGAGGCCACCGGCGTCGGTCACCATGCCAGGAGGTCTATGGGCTGCGTCCACCACCATGCCTGCTGCAGGGGTCATCGCAGCTGAGTCATCGGAGTCCTGGACAGTGGTGGAGCTTGAGCCCAGGCAAGTACTCAGTTCTGTTTTAACGTCTACAGATCTAGAGAATTCTTGTCTGGCTCAGGATGGGGAGAATCACTTGCAGATGTCCTCTGCCCCTGAGTTCTTCTGACCGGGCTCCACTGCTGCTGGTGATTTTTCTCTGGTGTTTTTTCCCCTCTCCTTCTCCTGAGGTGGTTGTCTCGGGAGTGGACGCCCTGACACAGAGAGCTGAGATGTCCCAGCCTGGATTGCCGGAGTCCTGGGCGGCGGTGGAGTTCGAGCTCAGGCAAGTTCTCTTCTTTGTTTTCACTTTATCTGTCTTAAAGAGATTGTGCCTGGCTCTTGGTGGGGAGGGCTGCACCTGAGCTCTCCTCACCGGGCTCCACTGCTGCCGGTGACTCTGACTCGGTGTCTGTGTCCCCTTTGTCTGAGTCTCCTCCTAAGGTCACCGTGGGTCTTCCATCATCATTTGGGGCCACCGCGGCCCTCTACCTTCACCTGGGGTCTCCGTGGGTCTTTCCTCTCCACCTGAAGTTTCCGTGGGTTTGCCCATTCTGACTTCGTCTGGCAGGCCGTTGATAAACCATCTACTGGATCATCTCCTAGACCTGTTCTCTTGGGTTGGCCATTTCCTGTTGCTGGGGCTCCTCATGGGTCTGCCACCATCACTGGAGATCATCGTGGGTGGTACGCCTCCGTCTGAGGTTACCGCGGGTGTGCCACCTCAGTCTAAGGCTGCCGCGGGTGCTACACTCCAGTCTGAGGCCGCTGCGGGTGCTACACCCCAGTCCGGGGCCGCTGTGGGTGCTGCGCCTCAGCCCGAGACTTCCATGGGTGCTGCGCCTCAGCTCAAGGCCTCCATGGACGCTGTGCCTCTGTCCAAGGCTGCTGTGGGTGCAACACCTCCAGCCGAGGTCACTGAGGGTGCCACGCCTTTGTCTGGAGTCATCGTGAACTCCCCATCCTCACTGGAGGTCGCCGCTGAGCAGCCTCTTCCTTTATCTGGTCTCCTCTCTGGTCAGCCACCATCATCCTCAAGCTCCACCATTGGCCAGCAGTCATTGTTGGAGATCAACCTTCTGCAGCACCGGCTCCACCTCCTCCATGCTGGAGATCCTGTGGTCCACTGAGGGCGTGGGGTCCAGCTGCCACCTCCAGGTGGGGGTGCATTGTGCTCAGTGGTTTGGTTGCTCATGTACTCTGGGAGGCCACCTGACGGGCTATGCCATCCATGCAGGTGGCTCACAAACTCTGGGCGGCCACCGGTCATGTTTTACCATATGCTCCAGTGGTCCCGGGACTCTGGCAGGCCGTCCAAACTGCCGTAGATTCTTCCCAGGGGTCCTTGAGTCTGGGTCACCATAGTTGTTCAGGTTGTGGGTCATGAGTGTTTCTTTTTGGGTTTATTTTTTGTTTTGTCTCGGTCCCTCTGTGCCTGGGTTCCCCCTCCTCCTCCTCCCTCCCCCCCGGGGTGGGTTGTTTTTTCTGGCAGGGGGGGGCTTCTTTATGGGGGGGCATTCTTTTCCTTTTGATGTTGCCCTGGGGTGTCTGGGCTCCACCCATTGAGGAGGGGTACTATCATGAACCTGAGCACGGGTGGGAGCTGGGCTCAGTTCCAGCTTTGAGTTTAGTCTTTTCCTGTTTGTTTATTTCCCGGTTCTTTTCTATCTATTGTATTTGGTCTATATTCGTAGTCGCACCTTTGTTGTCCTGTTTATTTATTGTATCATTTTGTATCTTTAGTATTGTTTACATTTTGGGGTTATATTATCTTGTTGCTGTATTATTATTGTTTCCAGTTTGTGTCTTATTTTGACAGCGCTGTGCAGCTTCCGGCTGTCAAACTGGCTCGCGGGTTGCACAGCTGTCACTGATTCTGTTATTTTCTCCACTCATGTATCCACACCTGTTGTGCATCAAGGAATAGTATTTAAGGGCTCGACAACCTTTCCCCATTGTTGTGTCCTACTGATTCCGTCCTCTGAAGTTCAGTCTGTTCAGAGTGTCATTGGTGTTGCTGTTAAGGAGAACAGGAGAGCTCCGTCCAGGTTAGTTTTTCCTCTTTACTTCCAGCCGTGAGCCCCGTGTCTCTTTGAGTGTGCTCCGGCTGGTTCTCTCCCTTTTTCCCGGCATTCCCAGGCTTCTGCCCCCCCCCCCCCTGCCGATGTTGAGCCCCCGCTCTCCTCTACCACCTTCGTTTGTGTTTTATTACCTCCACCAAGGGGGTAATGTTTTTACCGGGGTTTGCTTGTCTGTTTGTTTGTCTGTCTGTTATCAACATAACTCAAAAAGTTATGAACGGATTTTGACAAAATTTTCAGGAAAGGCGTGTAATGGTACGGGGAACAGATGATTAGATTTTGGTAATGATCTGAGAGTGCATACCTCCACCAAGGGCTTTGTTTGTATTTGTGCAGCAGGATTACACAAAAACTACTGGATGGATTTGGACGAAATTTTCACCAGAGGTGGTTCTTGGGCTAGAGAGGAACCCATTATATTTTGGTGATGATCTGAGAATGCATACCTCAGCCAAGGCTCTTATCTTCTCACAGTGTGTTAGCAACAATACTTCAAAAACTGATGGACAGACTTTGATGCTATTTTCACCACAAGTGGCTATAGGCCTACACACAAACCCATTACATTTTGGAGGTGATCCATGACAAACGGGAGGAGCCTTGGCGGAGGTATGCGCTCTATGAGTGCTTTTCTAGTTTGTATGTGTAGTGTTTGTTGAGTGTTTGTCTTTATGTTAATAAATGTGCAGAAACCACAGTGAGCGTTTCGTGTCCTTCCGTAGCCCTTAAAAAGGGCAGTTTATGACCTCTGTGCCACTATTACAGTGCACTTTCTGTGTACTTTCAGTGAAAGTAATGATGTAAGTCAGTGTTAGTACAGGGTAATATCAGGGTAACAAGCCTTGTTCTGTAAAAAGTAAAAGTACTTTGTTGTTACCCTAAAAGTATACATACTTATTATATTGGAAATGTAAGTACTCTGTAGTTGCCATAGACAGATTTTTCAGTCTGAGACAAGTTTAATTGTTTAATCTACAATGTAAAATAAACACATTAAATAAGTGCAATAAATTCAGGTCATTAATATTTTCACCCTCTTAAGTCAGTGCTTAGTAGCTGCACCTTTGATCTGAACCACAGCTCTGAGTCTGCGTGGACAGATAGTAATCAGGGTTACACATCTGGAGACTTCAACTTTACTCCATTCTTCTTTGTAAAGCTGGGTTCATACTATAACATTTGGACCAACTTTTACTGATGTTTTGAAAAACCACAGAAGTCAGTCCAAACATTGGTGAAATTACTTTTACAAACTTTTTCTTGCATTTTTCAGCGTTGCATTCAGCGTTGTCAAACTTTTGCCAACTTAGGCTACCGTATGTGCAGCAGTTGCCAAATTACGATAACTTAAGCTAAGAATACTCAGCGCAGTTCATCTGAAATCAGCTTCAGGCAAAGCTAATATAAAGATCAACGTTTGTGGAGGCTCCCTGCCACCCTGAACCTGCTTTTTTGGGTGGATTCACACTACAATGTTTGGATCAACTTTTACTGACGTTTTGGCAAACGTCTGGCTCTGCTGGCAAAAGTTGATAAAAGTAGGTGATAGTTGGTGTTTGTTGGCAAATGCTGGCAAAAGTTGTATTCATTCAAAATTTTCAGCATGCTGAAAATTTGCCAACGTTTGGAAATATACGTGAAAGTTGTGCTTAGTTTGTAAAAGTTCCTGAGTGCTGGGCTAAGTTATGCAGCGTTCACATAAGTCAGCTTAAGTTAAGCTTTTTTTGGAAACATTGACTAAAATGCTGGTAAAAACAGATATTTTTAGATCAAAACACACTTCAGACATGCACAAATGAAAGAGAAATAGAGAGAAGGGGGAATTAAAAAAAAGAAAATATATATAAGAGAACAATGTACAGTATTTGTTTGGTGATAGTGAGGTGTGTATGACATATTTTTTAAAATTATATATATATAAGATAAGATAAGATAAGCCTTTATTAGTCCCACAATGGGGAAATTCCAGGATTGCAACAGCACAGGGATAGCAACACTCAGAGCAACAATCAGAAGACAAGAAAAAAACAAGAGCAGCAAGTATACATATGTACATATAAATATATAAATATATAGACACACAGTGCGGAGCTTTGTAGCTAGATGGAATAAATATATAAATACACACAGTGCGGAGCATTGTAGCTAGATGGAATAAATATATAAATATATAAACACACAGTGTGGAGCATTGTCGCTAGATGGAATAAATATATAAATATACAGTATAAACACACACAGTGCGGAGCATTGTAGCTAGATGGAATGAAACAGTATAACCGTCTACTTAGTTATCCTACATGGAATGATTATGTACCTATACATATTGTCGCCCTCCGTAGCGACCAGTATTTTCCTAGTTGTATACCGGAGGGGACCAACTAAGCAGCCCTGCTTAGGTTGTACAGTCTGACAGCCGTAGGTAGGAAGGACCTGCAAAACCTCTTGGTTGTGCACCTAGGATGATGTAGTCTGCTGCTAAATGAGCTCCTCAGTGCATTCAGTATGTTCTGCATAGGGTGGAACTCGGACTCCAGCAGAGATGACAGTTTAGCCACCATCCTTCTCTCTCCCATCTCCTCCACTGGATCAAGGCGCTGCCCCAGGACAGAGCTAGCTTTCTTGATCAGAAACACACATATGTGTGTGTGTGTGTGTGTGTGTGTGTGTGTGTGTGTGTTATGGGCATTTGATTAGTTTTGAGTTGTTTGTGGATTCGTTTGCTCCAGGCGATGGGCGTGGTCTGATGAGTGGCTTGGGATTTTGTATCTTTGCAGGGTTATTTTTCTACCACTAGGTTGTGCTGTTGTGCTAACATGTCTTTTGCCAGTACAGATTAGTGGTTGCCTTGGAAACAACAGCCGTTGGAGACGCCAATCATTTTTTTGTTGTTGCTACTGTCTAAAAAAACATTTTCTTGGTCCGTGGAATAAAGGTCTTTTTTGTGAAATTTTCAGTCAGTGTGTCTACTCTCTGCCTGCAACATACAGTATATATATGGTCTCTCAAAAATGTGACTGTCACGAGCTGAACCGGCTTGGCTTTCCCCGGCTCGGACTCGATCTCTCTGTGGGTTCTGGTTTCACTGTTTATGTGCATTTTGTGTATTTCTGTACTTATTCCATAACCATAGCCACTACCTGACCGGCAACTGTTAGTCAGCCTCGGTGACCTACTTTCTCCCACGCTGCTGACAGTCTGTCAGTCCAGCCACACACCCCGTTCTCCCTCTGGTTCTATCAGCTGTTCCCAGCCCCGGTAATTATCTTTCCCGTGCCTCGCCCAGGTGTGCCCAATTTGTGTGGCCAGCGGTGTTTGCATTTAAGCGGCTCTCCCCGGTAATTATCTTTCCTGTGCCTTGCCCAGGTGTGCCCAATTTGTGTGGCCAGCGGTGTTTGTATTTAAGCGGCTCTTCGCTAGACAAACACCGCTGGGCCATTATACGAGTCAGATGGTTGTTCTCCACCGTCTAACCGTCACATCCCGAAGGATTGTTCATGTTTGTTCTCGCTGTCTGCCTTGGATGACTCGGACTGCTCCTGCACGGTGATTAAGAGCTTTTCCGTGTTTCTGTTTGCAGTTATACTGCAACGCTTGTCTGTAGCGTTTCCTCTGGCACTACAATTGCTACGCTTGGGCACTGCTGCCCGGCTCTTCTCCCATGCCCGTCGAGCATCCTGGAGAACTCCAAATTTACATGAGCACTTTGTCCTGTTAGTTTTTGTGGCCACGGTGCACAGTAGTCTGCCTGCTGCATGCTATTTGTGTCAGCCTTTATGTGCACATCTGTTTCGTTTCTGTAAGTCGTTACTTTTTGAACTGTTTATGTCAATAAATGTGTTTGGTAAACCTTGCGCGTAAATCCTCATTCCTCCTTCTCTTCCTCCATGTGCTGTGGAAAAGCGCACGTGGAAGTTTATGACAGAATGGTCCAGCCCAATAAGAGGATTTAGCGGGTTACACCCATACTAATTATTTTTCATTTTTTGGACTGTCCTTTACTCACCTGCTGGTTGGAGCACGATGTCCTGGGCTCGCCGACCTCCTCGCCACAAGGGAGGAATGGCAGCTGCCATCCCCACGCTGGAAGAAGAGTGGACAGCGGATTTGATCCAGGACTTTGTGGAGGAGGCTCTTGCGTCCCGTGGTCCCACGAATAAATAGGAGTGTTTGCTTGGGGCTATGGGCATCTTAGAAGCTCATCCTAGCCTCTGGAGGTGCCCACAATATGCAGAGCTGCTCTCCATGGTCTGCGAGCTCGAGCACTCATTTCCTGGTTTATCTGCCAGGACACTTCTCGCCGAGCCGAAGCAGAGTGGTTCCCTTTGTCAGCAATCCGCCTCCTCTCTAGCTCAGCCTGAAGTCCCAGCCTCAGCCCGTGCATCTCCAGCTACACCACGACTGCGTCATCTAACGGCAAGATGCCGGGAGAAGCCCTCCTCGTCAGCGGCGACTGCCATTGTTCCAGCTGCCGTGAGGCCCACTGAACTCACCCCGGCCACGCCTACCTCCATCATCATAGGGACGGCTCCTCCACCTGTCTGCAGAGGGGCCCATGTCACCACTGACATGGAGAGGGATGACTGTCTGCCGTCTGCAGCTGCCAAAACCAATGACAGGGATGACAGGCAAGTACTTTTTCTTTCTATTCCATCTAACAGTATTGAATCTTGCCTGCACCCGAGGGAAGGCCCAGTTTAAGCAGTCCGTTGGGTCCTCTCCTCCAGCTGCAAAAATTAATTAATTTCTCCCCCTCTCCGTGTCTCCTCCCATTCATTCTGAGGGCCTGCCGGTCCAAAAACTGGGCCACCTGACGATGGAGGAGGTTGAGGCCCTGGATGATCCTGCCCAGGAGCCGGCACGGAGGTGTTTCCCCACAGTCACACCGGCGGAAGCGGAGTGGGTGAATCTGCTCACCTTTGTCAACCGTCGGGTTGAGGAGGAGCACTGTGAGAGGGAGGTCCGAGGACGCACTTCCCCGGCTGGGAGGGTTCCACCTCCTATGCCTGCTCAGCCCCCGGATTTGCCTTCAGACGAGGAGTGGGCTAATCTGTTCACCTTAGTCAACAGCCGGGTCGAGGAGGAGCGCCGGGAGAAGGAGGTCCAAGGACGCGCTTCCCCGGCTGTGAGGGTTCCTCCCCCTATGCCTGCTCAACCCCCGGACTCTCCTTCGGACGAGGAGTGGGCGAACCTGCTCGCTGTAGTCAATGGCCGAGTCAAAGAGGAGCATCAGAGGACCAGGACTGCAACCACCATCACGCCTGTTGCTGGGACCGCCGCAGCAGAGTCATTCCTCAGACCAGACCCCCAGCTGACGGGATGTGGACTGTCATCGTTGACAGCACCGGAGTCCTGGACGGTGGTAGAGCTCGAGCACAGGCAAGTTATCGCTCCTGTAGTTCAGCTGCCTATGATTGAGAGATCTGGTCAGGCTCTTGGGGAGGAGAGTCGGGTGCGGCTCCCGGCCGAACCTGGGCTTCCCTTGCTGGGCTCTGCTGCTGCCGGCAACCTTAACCTTTCTTTCTCTCCCATGCCTGTTGAGCCCTCACTAGGGTTGCCGGAGAAGAGTCGCCATCACCGGCGTTGCCTACTGATGATGACGGGAGGTTGGTTGTCCCTGAAGAAGTCGATGGAGGCATAGCACCAGGGGTGACGACGGAGGCTACGCACCCCAAATCGCTGGAGTCCTGGACGGCGGTGGAGCCTGAGTTCAGGCAAGTGTGCTCCATTGTGTCAATTCTGCATATGTCAAAGTCACACTGCCCGACTCATGGCGAGGAGGGCCTGGGGCAGCTCATAGTAGCCCTCGGGGCTGCCTCACAGGGCTCTGCCGCTGCTGGCGACCCTGACCCGGTCTCTTTTTCTTTTCCTCTGGGGTCGGAGCCCCCTGCCAGGGTTGCCAGAGAGCAGCTGACTTCACTGGAAGTCACTGAGAATCAGGATTCAGCGCCAGGTGACGTTAGGAGCACCACCTCCCTCGCTGGGGAGGCCACCGCGGGAGCAATGAGGCCCCCGATGTGGGTCACCGCTGGTGCAACAGTGCTCCAAAGAGAGCCCATCGCGGATGCAGCCAAGTCCCAGACCGGAACTGTCGTGGGTGCAGCGCTGGCCCAATCGAGGCCCACTGCGGGTGCTGCAGAGCCTCAGCTGGAGGTCACCGTGGGTGCTGCGGAGCCTCAGCCGGAGGTCACTGTAGGTGCTGTAGAGCCTCAGCTGGAGGTTATCGTGGGTGCTGCAAGGCTCCCACTGGAGTCTTTGCTAGACAAACACCGCTGGACCATTATACGAGTCAGATGGTTGTTCTCTGCCGTCTAACCGTCACGTCCCGAAGGACTGTTCGTGTTTGTGCTCGCTGTCTGACTTGGATGACTCGGACTGCTCCTGCACGGTGAGTAAGAGCTTTTCCGCATTTCTGTTTGCAGTTGTGCTGCGATGCTTGTCTGTAGCGTTTACTTTGGCAACACAACTGCTACGCTCGGGCAGTGCTGCCCGGCTCTTCTCCCGTGCCCGTCGAGCATCCTGGAGAACTCCAAATTTACACGAGCACTTTGTCCTGTTAGTTTTTGTGGCCACGGTGCACAGTGGTCTGCCTGCTGTATGCTATTTGTGTCAGCCTTTATGTGCACATCTGTTTCGTTTCTGTAAGTCGTTACTTTTTGATCTGTTTATGTCAATAAATGTATGTTTGGTAAACCCTGCACGTAAATCCTCATTCCTCCTTCTCTTCCTCCATTCGCTTTTCCACAGCGCATGGGGAAGTTTATGATAGTGACAGCCCAAAAGAAAAAAATCTCCTCACTGAGAAATTTACTGTTCTTAATTTCCTGCTCCATGCTCAATCATTCTCCAGGATTTATTGGTTCAGCTTCCATTGTGGGGAATCAAACAGCGCTGATATGGTGTCAAAAAGTAAATGACATTTAATGGGATTTCATGTTATTTTAATGGAGAGAGTTGTAACAGTCAAAATATAATCACCCGTCATTTTATTTATATGATGATTCACTAAACAGTTTTTTTTTTATTCCATCCACATTCACATTTTAATTACGGACTTAGTGTTGGAGTCTATAGCATTATTTTTTTTTTTTATATGAATGAATGAATGAATGAACAGGGGAAAATGGTATGCAGAAGTAACTACATAGGAATATAAAACAAAAATAAATCCTGAAACGTATGCCCAAAGGAGATGTGTTCACTCCAGAAGCAGGTCCAGAATGGCAGGAAGCCTCCACAAACACATATGAGCATCGACTAATGTTGATGTCAGCTGACCTGCGCTGACTATTTCTCTGATTTTTCAAAACGTCTGTAAAAGTCGGTCCAAACGCTATAGTGTGAACCCAGCTTTAACTTTGGCTGATTTAGGTAAACTCTGCTTAACTTAGCCCAGTGCTCAGGAACTTTTACAAACTCAGCACAGCTTTCACCAACATGTATTCCCAAACCTTGGCAAATTTTCAGCAGGCTGAAAATTTTCAAAGAACACAACTTTCGCCAGCGTTTGCCAACAAACACCAACTATCATTAACTTTTGCCAGCAAAGCCAGACGTTTGCCAAAACATCACTAAAAGTTGGTCCAAACGTTGTAGTGTGAATCCACCTTAAGAACTGTAAAGCTGTGTCAGACTGCACAGCAATCACAGGAGAACAGCCCCTTTGAAGTCCAGACACAAATTTTCTAATGGACTGAGGTCTGGGCTTTGTCTGGGCCGTTCCAGAACATCCACTGGATTGTCTTTGAACCATTCCTGTGAAATTAAAACTTTCTAAGGTCGCAGTTCTATTGTCGACTGATTCAGATTGTTATTCAGGATTTCCCTCATGTATTTTACTGCATTCATCTTACCCTTAATGTTTACAAGTCTTCCATCACCTGCTGAAGAGAAGCAGCATCACAGCATGATGTTGCCACCACCATGTTTCATGATAGGATAGGGAGTTTGTAGAGATGTGCAGTGCTTGTTGTCTGCCAAACACAGCATCTAGTCTAGCTGGCCAAAAAGCTCAATTTTGGATCTATTCCGGCCAGAGAACCTTATAACTGGACTCTCATCCCCTGAGAGATCTCTGTGAATCTCCCTCAGTGATCCAGACTACTCAAACAATCATGGGGATTATGGTTCTATGTGAACCGGCTGGCAGTCTAGGTTACTCTGCTTGGACTGCTGCACCCGCAGATGGATGGGTGGAATGGTGGGTGGGTGGATGGATGGATGGATGGATGGATGGAGGGATGGATGGAGGGATGGATAGATGGATGGATTTATTTACTCGAATCAATCAAAATACAACCTTTAAAAAACTAACTTGAATGTCATGCCCACCTTTCTTTTTTCCATAAAATATGCATTTTAGGACAGTGGCCATTTTTTTTTAAAGAAAGCACAAAGGGGCTGGGAAGGCCACATCCACCAACATGTGATATCATTTTAAAGCTCCACTTGTCTACTCTAAGAACAGCAGGACTTAACAGAGTGGCGTGTATAGTATGAAAGATATGAGATAAAATATAATGCCCACTACAGAGGACAACAATGAATTGCCGGGTTTCAGGAGCTTAGGCAAATATCTAATCAGACAATCACATAGCAGCAAATCAGTGCATTTAGGCTTGTAGGTATTGTCAAGATGAGCTGGGCAAGATCAAACTGAGCATGACAATGGGGAAGAAAGGTGATTTAAGGGACTTTGAACATGGCATGGTTGTTGGGGTCAGATGGGCTGGTCAAAGTATTTCAGAGACTGCTGATCTGCTGGGATTTTCACCTGCAGCCATGTCTAGGATTTACAGAGAATGGCCTGAAAAAGAGAAAATATCCAGTAAGCAGTTGTGGTCTGGGCCCAAATGCCTTGTTGAATGTCAGAAATAGGAGGAGAATGTCTAGACTTGCACGAGCTGACAGAAAGGTAACTGTAACTCATTACAACTGAGGTATAGGGAAGAGCATCTCTGAAGGCACAACACATCAACCCTTGAAGCAGATGAACTACAGCAGCAGAAGACCACAACTGGTGCGACCACTGTCAGCTAAGAACAGGAAACTGAGGCTACAGTTCACACAGCGGCACCAAAACTGGACAACAGAACACTGGAAAAATGTTGCCTGGTCTGAGTCTCAATTTCTGCTGAAACATTAGGATCACAAGTTTGGAATTTGGTAAAAAAAAACAACATGAAAGGATAGATGAATGCATGGACCATCATGGATGTGCAGCCAAGCAATCTGCAGCAACTGTGTGATGCTGGCATGTGCACATAACAGGTAATCCCCGAGTTTAGAATTCTTAAACTTGTCCTTACTGGTTCTCCACAAGGGCAGGCCTATTTTCAGCTTATTCTTCCATGTTTTAAATTGAAATAAACTAACTTTGATCATCTCAGGGAAAACTTGAGAAAAGGAACGAGTCCAAACAAAAGCGCTGAATTTATCTCTCACAGAACTGATGCTTTTGTTACATAATATCAACATCTTGCAGCAAAAATTTGTCAGTGACCCCGGTGTGACCCTGGAGCACATGTTACTCTACCTTCATATTAATCCGCTAGTCACTGTAAAACACTCCATTTGGTCCACACACATTTGCCTTCGGGGGCCACATTAATGATAATTACTAGGCTCTCAGCATGCTAGTTAATATCCCCCCATAAAATCCACGTCCTGCGTGCAGAATGTAATACAACGTGTGTGTGTGTGTGTGTGTGTGTGTGTGTGTGTGTGTTCTAAAAATAAGCACAAGTGCTCCTAAAAGTCGAGCACAATGGGACAATACTTAAAATTCATGTTACACGTTGAGATAGCTGAATCAAATCGATGAGTGCTTTAAAAAAAACAATAATTTTCATTCTTATCTCCCCAAAACATGGCGCCTCGCCTCACTCACACACGCATCCTGGAAAAAAAAATGAAAAGGAAGAAAGGGGGAGAAGGAGAATGAAAGACGGAGAAAGAAGGGGGGGGTGATAACAGCTTCAATAAATCATTCGGGCCAGTCGCCGCTCCCCGGGGATGTGGGATGGATTAAATTAAGCGCTCTCTCTACCCGTGTGTCTATCCATCTCTCTCTCTCTCTCTCTCTCTCTCTCTCTCTCTCTCTCTCTCTCTCTCTATAAATGCCAACAGCTGATCGCGAGACGGCACACTCACCAGGAGCTGCAGAGCCACGAGGAGGAGAGAGAGAAGAGAGAGGGATACCGAGAAGAGTGAGAGAGTGAGAGTGAGAAGAGAGAGAGAGAGAGAGAGTGAGAGAGAGAGAGAGAGGAGAGAGAGAGAGAGAGAGAGAGAGAGAGAGGACGCTGTTGATTCATCCACCCGATGGGAGTCTTACTGTGATTTTTACCATCGGGGCTGTTTCTGTGCCGAGGGAAGGACAAAGTGTGCGACGCCTTTTTTTTTTTTTTTTTGGTCTCCTTTTCTTCCAGAATAACCCTTCCTCTTTTCCTCTTATATTCTTCGCATCCCTCCCTCCTGCTCCTGCTGCTCCTCTTCCTCCCGTCTAAAGAGGCTACCGGGTGTCTTCCGTCCCTCCGTGGGAGCTGTCCGGTGCTGAAGTTGCATTTCCTGTCCTCCCCTTTGCACGGGGACTTAACCGGGCGAACCGACCACAGCCAGAGAGACTGTAGCAGACTGGCGAAACGGTAGAAAGTAACAACTACTCGTTTAACGGATTTTCCCTGAAGACAATCTTCCTCCGGATCGCAAGTCTTCTTCTTCTTCTTCTTCGGCGCATCGCCACCACCGTCACGCTGGCCTGGCCGTGGACGCTCGGCTGTGCTTGCCAGTGTGTGTGTGTCGTTTTGTCCACGAGTGTGTGAGTGAGTGCGTGTGTGTGTGTGTGCGCGCGCGTGTGTGTGCGTGTGTGCGTGCGTGCGTGCGTGTGTGTCACCATCATGCCAAGGTCTTTCCTGGTGAAAAAGGTGAAACTGGATGATTTCTCCACCGGGGTGGATCTGGAAAACGCCTACCGGCACCGGACGGACCTCAGCCTGCGGCTCCATGACAAAGGTAGGTGAGGGCGGCTGGCCGCTGAGCACTAACAGGTGTCTGAACAGCAGATCGATCTCACTGAAGAGGAGGAGGATGGGGGGGGGGTGTTTCTGAAATAAAGATTATATGAGTGGGATGTGAAGGGGGATTTTTCTCAGCAGGGACTCCCTGTGAAGGCAAATCGACCAACAGAGCGCCACTAAAGACACCATTGCACATCTATTGTGCATACTTGCAAGGTGGCATCGCTTCATATACATTTCTTTCATATCCTCTACACAAGAAGATCATCAATCGTACTTTCATTAGTGTGATGTGGGTGTAGTCAGGGCAGATAACTGCAGAACATCAGACAGCATGGCTATCGCCTTTCTCAAATCGGGGCTTCAAAGGAATGCAACAAGGAGTGCAGAGAAACACTTCAAAGCTGGTCAAGCCACCTGAGAGCTCAGAGGAAGAAGATGAGATGGTTAACCCCCCCCCCCGCCCCAAACTGTCCCACAGTGAAACAGGTCAACTCTAGTCACTCACATGGACTCGGCAGTGCTGGAGGAAGACGAGTTTAATTAGGCTTGATTGAAGCGTTCAAGGTTCAGGAAGCCCTGAAGCTGAAAGGTCACTTGTGAAATCACCTAAATCAGGCGGGTCCCATATTTTTATTGATCCTGGCTCACAGTCAGCAGGGTCGCTGTGCCCCTGTACAGCAGCAGACGGCAGGCTGAGAGAGATGAGGGCAGCTCAGTGGTTATTAATATCTTGCCCACTTTCACTTCACTTTAATGAAAGCACTGAGGCCAGAGCTTAGTGCACAAGAATTATGTCTCCCCAGAAGGATAAAGGTTACAGAGAACAGTTACTATAAAAGCTTTTCTGTCTTCCTGACATATTACACACACAACATACTGCCTTGTATGCAACAATGCAGCAAGAGAACACCGTTAAAAGTGCTCCCATCAAAGGCTTTGGCATCAAACATTCTGCATATTATTTTCCTGTCCCATTTATGCAGTGCTGGCAGATATTTACAAAATGATTCCTTGCTTAATTTGAAGTTTGTTTTTGTAAAATAATAATTTAAAAAAAACCATTTTCCTCTATACAGTCCATCCAGTACCTTGTCTTATGTGTTGGGCATAATGCTGACTTTACAAAAAAACACAAAAACAAAAACTGATCATCACTCTCTCAATAATTCACATTATTCTGTGATGGTCTAACTGTTGAATGTGGATGCCATTTTTGTTTTATTTGCCATGCTGTGAATATGAAGAGCTTGTACATAACCTAAAATGACAGTAGAGATCATAACTCATCATTTTTTTGTGGCCATGTGCCCACAACCTGTAACTGCAAGCATCACATTTTACAGAAAAAAACGCCTTTGTCAGACAGATTAACTGCACTGCTTCCACACCGCCGCGTCTTCATGTGCAGCCCCGCTTGCAGTTAAAAATATAACAACAACAAAAAAAGACAGGCTGTCAGTAGTGCATTTATAATGTGGAAGTTAAGAAGCCCCGCGAGCTCTGACACGCGACCTGCCGCCTCTGCAGCACACGTGCCACGCGGCCCGTCCCGGCCACCTTTTGTCTCCATCCCCAACATGTGACGTTAACAGCCCGATGTGGCTTCTTCTTCACAGCATAGTGCAGACTCAGCCCATAACAGGAACGGCTTTCTGCTCCAAGGGAACCAAGCTTCTGGAATAATTCATATCCCATCCCATTTTCCGTGGGTGGCGTGTCATCAGATTGGACGCTGCAGGTTAGACGTGAAGCGACTGCTGTCATATTGATCGGGTGTATGCGCAGCGCACGGGCGGCTTGTTGGTGCTGCATCATGTTGACGCTCTCAGAAGACACTTTTCTCAGATAATACTTACATTTACTGGTGATTAATATAATTGAACATATTTTTTATTCACCTTGTTCATATCAGCTTATGTGACTCCGTGTTCTTTTCTGTTTTGTCTCATTTCTTTTGTTTGTATCTCTGGACAATTTGTCAGTTAAACTGACATTTATGAGGTCAATATTTGCTGTAACATATTATCCATTATTATGCATTAATGTTTGCTGATAATTTTGCACTTCCTCTCCCATGTCCAGCAAAGACTGTATTTACATCCATTTAATTACTTGTAAAAATACTGTATATGCTGTTTGCCAAGAGGTGGCCAAATCGTTTGCATATACCACTGTGTGCCGCGACACCACGAAAACATTCAAAGTGGCACTCGATGTGTTCACGTGGGCACATTTGGATAGTTGCACTGAAATCTAAAAACGGCCATTGTTTTAGGTTATATGTGTTCTAGTTATTAAACTGCATCTGCGTATCACATCACAACTTGTTTCACAAACGGCTGCAACTGCATTCTGCCCCAGAAGGCAGCTGCCTGTATGTTCTCAACCTGCTGATCTGTTTAAAAAAAAAGGGGGGGGGGGGGGAGAAGCGTATTAAACGCACGCACACACGCACACACACACACACACACACACACACACACATGCAGAGCAACAGTGAATCTGACAGGCTGTGCAGCTGGGCCGCCATCGCTGCACCACTGACCTGTTCTGCACTGGATCTGTCCGTGGTGCTGATGCTCATTTTCTCACGCTAAATCAGCTCCCTCTCGAGTTCAGGGTCAGCTTGTGAGCATTTATCTTTTACAGGAGAAGGGTTTTAACTGCAACCTTTGAGGGCTAGAGGGAAATATACTGCTGAATTATCTCTGCAGCCCCCCCCCCCCCCGCATCCACCCCACCCCACCCCCAGTCCATGCACCAGGAGCAGTCACAGGTGTGCTGGAGAGTGGCAGCCGCTCTGTCTTATAAAATGCAGATTCAGTTTAAAACTTGTTAAAAGTAGCTCAGGCTGGTGCTGGTTAACTGGCTGTGGGCTGATTCCACACCCTGTCACACAGAGGGGGAAAAGCAGGGGAAGTGACTTGGACACAGTTGCTGCAGTACTACTAAAGGGCAAGCACTCAAGGACAGGATCTATGAGTATTCTGTGTGCACTTTAACACCTCACATGAAAATTAAATGGCAATTAAATCCTGTCATAGAGGCTTATGCTTCAAATACTTTACAGCCATATGCACTTTTATGCTCCCACAGTTAGAGAGAAATTCATCTGGATTCTGAACACATATCGCTTGTCATGCAACCACTGGTTTCCACTGCACTTGCTAATGGGCTTTGTGGTGTTTCTGCTGTATATAAAACATGTAATAACAGTTAAAAATAAGCTGCAGGTTGGATGAACAAGCTGAAATATTCATGTCATCCACTTGTCGCTATGTTTGATTTATATACGTTGATGTGTTTTAGTGACCTACAGATGCAGAAAAAAACCCCACTACACAGCTAAAACCAGCTCTGTATAATGATTTATTTTATAGCTGTATGCATCAGCGCATAATCGCTTATTTAATATCACTATTTCATGTGAAATGCTCTTCTGTGTACTGAATATTTAACAATTCCTCTTTAGAAAAATAAGTGTGTCCAGGTTGCCTTTAAGATGTACCCCACACCAAAAGATTTTTTTAAAAAGAGAGACCCCACATATGACGATATATAAAATTATAGTTTTGAGAGTTTAGTTCCTACAGCATGTGGAGTTCAGCAATGTTTCTGCCACACAACACTAAGATTAAATTCACAAAATAACAGTTTCAAATAGTGTTGCCAGATTTTCTGCGAGAACCAAGTGACTATTCATGAAAACAAGCCATAAAAAAAAAAACATGACTCACATGCACTTTCAGTCTCTCTCACATGTATTTTTGGGTCAGCTTGCACACATTTTTGGCACCTTATTAAAAAAGAAAAATCACAAACATGACCACCTATTTTTACAGGCGACATTCAGAACGAACAAGAAAAAGTCACAAGAAATAAGAACTGGCAACTTAGGTCAAGAAAATCTGGTAAAATCTCCTGTGGTCAGACATGAATATAGAGTAAAAATACATCATGGACTGTGTTCCGTCAGCTCGAGTTCATGTCCTCCCTACACAACAGGGTATT
The DNA here is from genome assembly GCA_020510985.1 of Pholidichthys leucotaenia. NCBI lineage: Eukaryota > Metazoa > Chordata > Actinopteri > Cichliformes > Pholidichthyidae > Pholidichthys > Pholidichthys leucotaenia. Next base: position 153,759,550 of record CM035849.1, read on the forward strand.
GGATCATAAACATACAACTTGTTGGGTATTTTTACAAATTGAAATGGGAGTAGCAAGTGCTTCTGATCAGACTGGCTCACTTGTAACACCTCTCTCACACCACGGGATAATGTGACAACTAAGAAGATCAGGACTTTCTCCATGATTGCCAGAAAGGGAGGATCTGGGCCCACTATCAGCCAGATCATCTTGCGTTGTGTGGTTGGCTAAATTATGTCAGTTCAGTTACATTTCCAGTTGCTGTAGTATGTAACCTGTGAGAGATTGCACACAGTGAGAACATTTCTGTCACCAACCTCATATTTTTATGCCTTAAATTCTTAAGGACAGCAGAGGTTTTAGTGAGTTATGCCATAGCTGCACCAAACACGTCTTATTATTTTTCTAGGTGGAAAAAAAAAAAGTTTTGTTCAACGTTCCATCTTGTTCTTCCATAACCTGATCAGACTTTTGTTTTTTCCATCCTAGCTGGTTACATCAGTGACTACATCAGTCCTGTCGTGTACGATGGCGAGAGTGACAGCGGCATCAAGGTGCCGTCTCCTGATCCCCTCTACGACGGCATCCACAGTGACTATGGGGCCCCCGACTCTGAGTCACCTGACAGCCCTGGCTCAGAAATCACAGATGGCTACATCAATGGAGACGCTGCAGTGAGTGAGGGATACACAGTCGATGCCTTCTTCATCACTGATGGCCGCTCGAGGAGGAAAGCTCTCGGCAGCCCCAGGAGCATGCAGAGGCACACCTGCAACGAGTGCGGCAAAACCTATGCCACGTCTTCCAACCTGAGCCGGCACAAACAAACGCACCGCTCACTGGACAGCAAGCTGGCCAAGAAGTGTCCCACCTGCGGGAAGGTGTACGTGTCCATGCCCGCCCTGGCCATGCACCTGCTCACGCACGACCTCAAGCACAAGTGCGACGTGTGTGGGAAAGCCTTCAGTCGGCCCTGGCTTTTACAGGGTCACATGCGCTCGCACACAGGGGAGAAACCATTTGGGTGCGCCCACTGCGGGAAGGCCTTCGCAGACCGTTCGAACCTGCGTGCTCATATGCAGACCCACTCGGCCTTCAAACACTTTAAGTGCAAACGCTGCAACAAGACCTTCGCACTCAAGAGTTACCTAAACAAGCACTATGAGTCTGCCTGCTTCAAAGGCCCCTTCTCCCCGCTCGGCCCCTTAGATGCATGACCCCCTATAAAGATAAAAAGAGAGGAATAAATTAGCATTATCCTGACAGAAAGAACTGCAGACACAAACGATATATTTTTGGTCAGAAAATGACCTTGCTTTCTCCCTCTCCGCCCCCCCCCCCCAACTCCCAACCTTCCTTCTCCTCACCCGCCTCGCCTCCTTTGGAGCGTGTCCGTGATTATAAATACGATCAAGATAGCACAATTTTTCTCCTTGAGATTTGTCCACTTACGGATTTAACTGATCAACGCATGCACTTCCTCGAAAACTCTCCACCTCCTCGTCCTCTTCAGGATAGAGACATTAATACTAACATGGCTTCCTCCTTCTTGTGTCTACAAACTGTACGATACCGTATTATTTTGGAAAAGAGACGATGATGAGGATGACGACAGAGACAATAGTAGGCCGACAGCTACTAGTTTCCTCCCTGCAATGAAATGCAGTCAAACAATTTTGCATTCTGAATATGTTTTTTGAGGGAAATACCAGTAATAATAATAATAGTAATAATAATAATAATAATAATGATAATAATAATAATGCTCTGCTGCACCAAGTGACCATATTCTCTCCACTGCTGAGGTAAAAAAAATATTGTTTATTTCTATTTATTATTTTGACATTTTTTCTTTTGTATTTATTTGTTTACACTTGACTTGATACAGTTTATTTATTGCACTTTAATTTCTGTATATGTATGTAGAATATTTGCCAACCTCTTTTTTACCACTACAGGCCAAAGCATATGTCACTTTTTTTGAGTACCTTCCAATTTTTTTAATTCCTTTTTTTTTCTTATTAGCAATTTTGCATGCAAAAAATAATGAAACCTATGCCAACATCATAAAAAAGCTTATGATTTTTGCCAAAATCCTATAGATAGAACCCGAGGGCAATATTTTTTTTTTTCTCTTGGAGCCTCCATGGGACTCTTTAAAAAGCAATAATCACCTAATGCATGGTATATTATGATGAAGTTACGAAGTATTACCTACTACTGTATAGCAGTTAAAAATCAGGTATGTTTTACTTCACCTATAGTCATAAAGAGAAAAATGCTAATATTAAAGACATCAGGGAACATGCCAATGTAGTGTTAGAGTAACAAAAAGAAAAGTCCTGTCTTTCCTCTCTTGTTATGCACTGCCTGCCTCTTAGTGAGTAGAACTAATGTAGGATGTAGACTAGAGAGGCTGGGATCAGCTGCCTGCTGGGTGTGAGGCCTATTGTGGGATAACTACCATTCAGCTAATTCTAGTATCATATTAGCCTGCTATGACAGTGGGGGATGCCGTTCAGCATTCACTCACATTCATCAGAATTTAGTTCAGCACAGCCTGAGATTCTAAAGTGGCACCAACATGAGTTTAAAACTTTTTTTTTCTGGTGCTATGTAACAGGGCATCACAACAGTGAAGATGCTTTTATAACCCTAAGCCATGTTTTTATAGTAAAAAAAAAAGAAAAAAGAATACAGTTAAAATGGCAGTCTGATTAGTGAGCTATAAACAGAAAATAAAAAGGAGCACACATGATGGTTAGCAGCTGCCAGTCAGATTTCAAGATATAACATGACAAAATTTGGTTCATTCCTGGATCAGTTCCCACCAGAACACATTATTCAGCTCCTCTTTGGGAGCACTTACAAACCATTAAGTGTTTATTCTTTAACCACGGAGGCAGCCGTACTTCAGCTGGACCGTCTGCTTGCAGTCTTCACCATAACAGCTGCACATATAGAAGAGCAGGTCGTCATTATTCTGCAGTAGGCCCCATCTATCCCTATTAGGCCAAACAAAAAAAAAAAGGCTAACTCTATGAGGGACATATGGACAGACAGGCTAACTCTAATCAACCCTGACCCCATAGATGATTCCACCTTTAACCTCGGTGGTCAACACCAGTGTTGCTGAACCCAGTTCTCTGCAGCTCAAAAACCTTTTCTACACAGTCGTGGAGCTTCGAAGGAGACAGACCGACAACAGCCACATTTGCACAAAGTGTGTCTTTGTGTTCATCGTCATAATGTACAGTATGTCCAAATTTAACTTTTTTTTTTTAATAGAAGTATTCACATATGAGCACACAGTGCCTGTTGATGAGCCATTCTGAACAACAAACATGAGTGTCTACACACAGGGAATCTTTGACGAAGGAAGTCTGGACAACTGCAGCGTTTCATCGAGCACCCAGAGACAGATGGGCTGACTGATATTCAACACCGCTTAGGGTTATGGGGACAAAGGGACGGCGTGGCTATGTGGAGACATTGCCTAATGTGGTTTATGTCTGACAGCTAAGTAATACTCCCTGTGCAACATCAAAGACAGTCACAGTAGACAAACCTGTAAAGTCAAAAAGTTCCATTTGTGATGTTCTTTGCTGCACAGTAAGATGATAAAATCTTTTACAGAAAAGTCAATAACAAGGAAGCGCGTGAGAAAATCAGGGTGTGAGTCAGCAAGTTGAAGCTCCTTCTTCCTTGATGTGTGAGTGAGATTTGAGCTGCAGTTGCTTGAATTGTATCACATGATTAGTCATAGAGCTCCAGCTTGCTAAGGTTTTGCATTTTTGTCTTTTTTATCTGTGATTTTAACCTTTGGCTGAAACACGCACAAAGAGGATAAAACATTTAACTGTGATCTGCTGCAAAGCGGATTAATGCAAAAAGAACAAAAACAAAACCTTAATACTCTTCTTAATATCTCTCAGACTCTGGTCCTTTGTAGTGGTATAAATACCAAGCAGAACAAAAAAAAGTTTCTACCATAGAAGCCAATAACCGTGTGATGTTACAATTTTTTTGAGCAACCTGCTGCTGGTTTTTCTGTGCAACATTTGTAGTTGTTTTTTTACTTACGACAAATGTGTATCAAACACTGGCAAAGACTTTGCACTGCAGTCTAATGCCATGGGGGTATTTGGCAGAACATTCGGGCCTGTTTGTTCGAGTCTGTCTCTGGGGAAGCTCCAGGTCTGTTCTCTTTAAGCACTTCCATTTTAGTCATTTCCACCTTAAAGAAAGTAGCACAATGAAACTAACTAGAATTCAGGTAGAGAAAAATTAAAAACCTTGTACTAGCTTGACCTCTTCTTTTTTTGTATTTCCAAGTTAACGAATGGTAATAACCTAAATAATCATTTATTGCAAGAGGGTTTGTAAAGAATCCTTTGGATTGAGACATTTTTACTGCTGTATAGCGATTATCTGACACACCTTGTCTTGGGAGGTTTGGATCTCTGATGCAGAGTGAGGATCTCCTGGGTTTTTTTGAGCCAGTATTCAGACAATGTAAGCACAATGAACACAAAGCATTTTGTGGCACTTCATAATAAAGAATAATCTTAACCAACCAAGATATTTTGTTCTAGTTTTCTGTGTTGTCCTAAAGCTGGAGAAGAAAGAAAGAAATTGCTTCAGTCTGACAGTAAGTTAGTTATCATGGTACAGCAATCTGTACTGCATGTGATGTGGCAGGACAGCGATGCTGCAGCATCTGCTCTGGGCCCTCTTTAGCCTGCAGAAAGGTTAACACCCACGATGCTTACTTTGGCCAATCACAAGTCTTGCAGCTAGAGGCTTTGCTATGGGTTGTTCTACAAAAGCTGACATCTCATAGAAGTACACTTTGGATAGGGGTAAGGTTTTATTGCCCCCCAATTTAATGCAGTTTTTTTTTTCCTGTCAGATTTATTCTGACTGCAGCTTTAAGATAAAAACTTTGAAATCAAAGAGTCCACCAATGGAAAAAAAAAAAAAAAACCCAACTCCTTTGACCTGATGCTTTCTCTTGTTTCTTTACATAACTCTTACAGCATTCACTATTGCCACATGTTAAGTAGTAAGTTTATCTATTCAAATTAGAAGTGTGGTCAGCTCATTTTCATAAAACTCTGGACTAAACAGTCAATAGAGAATTAACTTTGTCAATATGTGGTAAGTTTAAAGAGAGACTAGGCCAACACTGGAGCACAGCATGCTGAACGCTGCCTGAATGCTTAAACACTGCAGCATGGTTCTTCCACATTGGGACAGTGTGGAAGATATGGGGTCATTTCTGAAGTGACTGAAAGATTTGTTTCAAGCATTTCACCACCATCTCAATTATGGTAGCATGTGGGAATATTGTAAACTCAAATTGCAAATTTTTGAATGTTCTTTACATGTCTCTTAATGTTTTCCCCTCCACTCCACACAACAGATTAAATAAAAAAAAAATCAGATTAGAAATACTGTTTAATATTGTGAAGATCCCCTTATGTAATCAATTAAAGGAAACATATTCTCAGCTGAATCTCCTGTGGTAGACAATTCAATGTTGTGGCTAATGATTTTATTTAAAACATATGTAACATTTCAAGGTTGGGTAGAGGCAAATATTCAATAAAAAGAATGTGGCATTTAATGAAATGGCTATTTTAGAAAGTTAATCAAGAAATGTGTTTACTCCTTGTAACTTGAGGTGCATGAAGGTTCATAATCCCACAGCAGTGCTATTTAAATATGTGACTAAACTCACTTATGTCTGGCTGCAAAATAGTTTTCTTTTGCAATTGTGAAAGTCAGGATATTCTCATTATGGTATATCACTGCAGAGGAGTAACTCATCTTTTGGTGTAGTAGTGGTCTGACCTCGCTGCTAGCACCGACAGTCCAAATCTATTGTTGCTATGCCAACACCTGTGGTATCCAAGGCAATAAACCATCTACAGTATCTATAGTTGTAGGGTATCTGAACTGCTTCAACAAAAACAAAATGCAGAAGGCTGCAGCTTCATGAAGAGTGGTATATTTGTCTACCCAAATCAGAATATTGGTTTCACAGCAGCTACATGAAGGCAGAAAAGTGACTGCCCACGCCGCTGAATCACCTTCTTCCAACTTCTCCTCTTCTCCTCTTTGCTTCCTCTGTCATCTTTTCACCTCCTCTGCCACTTCCATCACATGCGGTTTTCTTTTTTCCTCCTGTCTCCCTCCTTTGCCGTCATCTTCTCCTCTCAGGTCTCACTCTACTTCTTCTCCTCCACCCCTCTCTTCTTCCTACCACCTCTTCTTCCTCTCTCTTGCCGAGTCAAACCAGGCCATCAGGCCTTTGAGGACCTGAAAGTCATTTAACTCCTGGTAGATAATAAGTCTTAGAATATAGCTCCTCTCTGATAATAAGCTTTATCACTTGATTGCTCTGCACGCTCCCCACTGTCTTTAGATTCATGTCCAGGGACCTACTCAAGCGAATCACACTATTTCCTTCCTGGCAAGTCAAATTAACAAAGTGCGTGTGAGTGAGTGTGTGTATGCATACATGCGTATATCAGCGACAACTCATAATGGGGAAGCAGGGAGTGCTGAGGGTGCAGAAAAAAAAGATCACAATAGCAAAGGTTAGTTTCTAATAGTCTGATCAGTGAGAATGGTTCAGCGGCTGAAGTTAAATGTCCCCACATGTGACATTAACCTTTTTTATTTAACCTCCTGGTGGCTTTAATTTTGATTAACTTTCATAACCCCCACAGAAATCACATGTCTACAACTGGGCTCTTTGCCACACCCTTTTACCTTTTATTTTGGACCAGTTTCACCTGCCTCAGCACAATATCTGTACTAAATCCAGTCAAATATTTTCCTCTTACTTTTACGTGAACTAACTAACTAACTAACTAACCTGCACTTATATAGCGCTTTTCTAGTCACAAAGACCACTCAAAGCGCTTTCATTAATACTAACCCTCTATTCTAAGGGCCTATAGGAAACATATCTAGGGACAATTTAGAACAGCCAATTAACCTAACATGCATGTTTTTGGCATGTGGGAGGAAACCGGAGAAATCCCGGAGTAAACCCACGCAACACGGGGAGAACATGCAAACTCCACACAGATCACTGTTGGTCGGGGGCTGGGATCGAACCCACGATCCCACGATCCCCACAATCCCCTGGCCAAGGGTAAACTGTGCTGCCGCAGTGCTAACCACTGCGCCACCGTGCAGCCCCGTGCAGTGAACATGCTGATAAATACTAGAGGAACTTCCATCCATCCATCCATCTTCTACCACATCTTCTTCTGGGTCGTGGAGGCAGCAGTTCAAGCAGAGAAGACCAGACTTCCCTCTCCCCAGCCACCTGCTCCAGCTCTTCAGAGAGGATACCAAGGCGTTCCCAGACCAACTTAGAGACACAGTCTCTCCAGCGTGTCCTGGGTCTGCCCCGCGGTCTCCTCCCAGTGGGACGTGCCTGAAACACCTCAAGTGGGAAGCGTCCAGGAGGCATCCTGATCAGATGCCCAAACCACCACAGTTGGCTACTTTCAATGTGGAGGAGCAACGGTTTTACTCTGAGCCTCTCCCGGACGACTGAACTCCTCATCCTATCTCTAAAGGTGGGTCCAGCAATCCTACGGAGGAAGCTCATTTCAGCTGCTTGTATCCGCGATCTCATTCTTTCGGTCATTACCCAAAGCTCATGATCATACTGTAAAACTGGGTTTAACTTAAAATTGCTAACATGTCCAATATTGAGGACCAGGCCCTCAAATGAATCTTAACATGTTTTTTGCTTTACATTACCTAGTGATTTGGAATAGTAAATTGTTGCTACTCCTCCTCCACGACCAGAACTTCTGGAATTTTGACAGTTCAAATAACCAGAGAGAGTTGATTCATTTATTAAACCAACATAATTCTCTTGCCATAACCAAGTCTCTGTAATGGATAGTAAATCAATCTGATGATCAATTAACAAATCATGGACTAGCAGAGACTTATTGAAGACCTCCCAAACAGAGGCCTCAGCCAGATGTTCCCAGCACACCCTCACTATACGTTTGGGTCTACCAGGTCTGAATGGCTTCCTCCCCTGTCATCAGATCCAACTCACCACCAGGTGGTGATCAGTTGACAGCTCTGCACCTCTCTTTACCTGAGTGTCCAAGACATACAGTCGCAGGTCTGATGACACGATAACAAAATCGATCATCGACCTGGGACCTAGAGTGTCCTGGTGCCAGGTGCACATATGGACACCCTTATGCTTGAACATGGTGTTCGTTATGGACAACCTGTGGTTAGCACAGAAGTTCAATAACTGAACACCACTCGGGTTCAGATCAGGCAGGCCGTTCCTCCCAATCACACCACTCTAGGCTTCACTGTCATTGCCCACATGCACACTGAAGTCCCCCAGTAGGACAATGGAGTCTCCAAGAGGAGCACTCTCCAGCACCCCAGTCAGAGACTCCAAAAAAGTTTGGGTACTCTGAACCATCATTTGGTGCATAGGCACAAATGATGGCCAGGACCTGTTTCCCAACCCGAAGGCACAGGGTAACAACACTTTCGTCCAGCGGGGAAAACTCCAATATAGAGGCAGCAAGGCAGGGGGATACAAGAATACCCACCCCTGCTCATCGCTTCTCACCTGGGGCAACTCCAGAGTAGGCCAAGCTCCAGCCCCTCTCCTGGTTCCAGAACTAGAGCTGTGCGTTGAGGTGAGCCCGACTATATCTAGCCGGTATCTCTCAACCTCATGCACCAGCTCAGGCTCCTTCCCCAACAGAGAGGTGACATTCCACATCCCAAAAGCCAGTTTAGGAAGCCTGGGATCAGATCACCAAAGGTCTATGCCTTTGCCCGCCACCTGATCCACATAGCACCAGACCCCCATGATCCCTCCTGTAGGTGGTGAGCCCACTGGAGGGCTACTAGAGTAACTTCTTTAGTAAAATTTCTACAAATTAAACAAATAACCAAGTGAATCCTATTAGACGAGGGAAAAACAAGGTAGATTTTGCAATTCACAAAGATTATTTGGATTAAACTCTCTTTAAAATATTGCAGAAAATGGCTGCTTTGGTTGTAGGTAGGAAAAAAACAAGGTCTGTTGAGATTTATTTTTAATTTATTATTTTGAGTAACTGGGTCATGATTTCTGGAATGAGAATTTTGGAGCTTTGACCACCATAAGGCGAGTGCTATTTAGTTCCATTATAGTCAAGGGAAGGCTGACATTTCCACAGCTAATATCTCCATACTGGCAACTCACAGCAAAACAAACCAGATGCATTAAGGGACAACATAAGTCTGAGGAAAAAATCAAAAACATGCATTTATGTAAAAGCTGGACCAACTAAATATGGATACCATACCATCACAGAGTTGTCCAAAAAAGAATCCATTAACAATGTCAACATGAAAAAAAAAATACCACTTTAGAGTTAAATGACTAAGAAAGCTGCATAAACACATTAAGATTTTTCTGATTCCTGCAGGTGTCCACAGAATAACAGTGACATGTAATTGAGGCCAGAACATCCTGTTCACTTGGAATAGGTCCTTCATTTGACACCAGGTCTCCAGCCACATAGGTGCTGATGTGTGACGATATGAGATATCTCAGTTTGGTCTCTCATCAGTTGCAAAAAACCCAAACATGTAACTTATATTCCCTTTACATAGGGGTGGAGATTGCTGAGGGATTGCAGAGTGATGACAAAATGGCCAGACCTCCAAACAATCTTTTAATGATCCCTCAGTGACTGCCAAGATCTCTCAGTGATCTTCAGTGTTTCATTTTCACCTTTGATTCATTTCAAAACAGTCTCTCAACGATTACCAAAGGGAAGCAGTCTCTCAACAAACTCTCAGTGATCTCACTGATCTCCCAATGATCTCTCAGCAATCTTTCAATGAACTCTATTGGTCTTTCAGCAAACACTCAGTGATCCTTCACTGATCTCTCAGTCATCACTACCTTTGGGGTGGAAAAGTTTGGCTTTCATTGACAGATCGCTGATCTAAGACCACTGGGAGATTGATGAGATTGTTGAGTGCTCCTTGAGGTCTCCTTGACTATTCAATAATCTCATCGATCTCCCAATGATCTCTAAGCTATTTTTCAATAAATGCTAAATTTCTCCACCTCAAAGGTAGATATGGCTGAGATCTCAGTAAGGGATCACTGAGCATTCAACAACTGAGTTCATTAAAAGATTGTTGAAAGATCATTGGGAGATTGATGAGGTTATTGAATGGTCAAGGAGAGCTCAAGGAGCACTCAACAATCTCATCAATCTCCTAATGACCTTGATTGCTGAGATCAACACCAGCAGATGACATAGCTTCCTAAATCAGGTGCCAAGTCCTGTCATGTGGAAATCATGGTCCCAGGATCTGGACGAAGAGTGGAGAGGCACAGAATCCAAGGTGCTTGAGGTCCAGTTTGAAATTTCCACAGTCAGTGATGATTTGAGGAGCCATATCAAGTCCAAAGTCAGTGCAACCATCTAACAGGAGTGGTGGCTCAGTTGGTAGAGCATCCGCCCCACACCCGGGAGGCAGGGGTTCAAATCCTGGCCGGGTCATGCCGAAGACCATATAAAAGTGGAACTTCCTGCCGTCCTGCTTGGTACTCAGCAATAAATGGAATGGAGGAGGGAACTCTGTGGCGGCGCCTTGCATGGCAGCGGCCCTCTGATTCTGCACTTGGGGTGTGTGTGATTTACACTGTAGATAGGTAAAGCACAATCTCGTTCTGCTGTACATGATTGGTTGTACGGTTGAATGACAATAAGGGTGATTTAATTTAACAGGAAATTTTAGAGCACTTCATACTTCCCTCTGCTGACAAGCTTTATGAAGATGCTGATTTCATTTTCCAGCAGGACTTGGCACCTGTCTGCACTACCAAAATTACCAACACCTATTTTAATGACCATGGTATCACTGTGCTTGACTGGCCAGCAGACTCTCCTGACCTAAACCCCATAGAGAATCTATGGGGTACTGTCAACAGGAAGATGAGAGACACCAAACCCAACAATGCAGATGAACTGAAGGCCACCATCAAAGCAGCGCCGCCATGCCATACTGCACTGATGCAGCAATTCATGCAAAGGAGCGCTGACCAAGTATTGAGTGTGTACATGAACACATTTCTCAGGGGCAACAGGGACGACACGACAGGATAAGGACCGGAGAGCACAAAGGACAATCACAAAGGAGCACAAAAGGTGATAATGTAAATAATGACAGGGAAAACTCAATGATATCAAAAAATAAACTTAGAGCATGGGCATGGTCCCCAAACCATGCCCAGATCATAACAAAGCCCCCCCCCCCCCCTCCCCAAGGGCAGATTTCAGATGCCCCCAAAACAGATGAAGAAAAACAAAAGGCTGGGAGGGTGGAGAGGGAACAAAGGATTGGAGGGAAAAAAGTCTACACAAAGCAAAACAGTCCATCGAGTGGTTGGCCGGAGTCCAGGGACCACCACCTGGGGAAGCACGGCATGTTGGGGGGGCCGGCCAGAGTTCAAGGACCCCCAAACCAAGGAGCAGAGTGGATCAGGGGGCTGCCCAGAGTCCATGGCCCCCCAAACAAAAAAAACCACAGTGAGTCTGGTGGCCTCCCAAAGTCCATCGGCCACCAGTCGGCGGAACATGGCACCACAGGGATGTTGAGCCCAGGGGGACAGCAGCTGAAGAGCAGCAACCTCAGGTGGTGACGGTGGAGCGGACTGCTCAGACAAAGGTGAACCGAACTGCTCAGACAAAGGTGGAGCGGACTGCTCTGTCATGTTCAAGTGAGCGCACACCCCCTCCTTCCTGTCAAGGATTCCTTAACTCCTCACACAATCAGCACACCTGCATGATTGGATGCACCTGCCGCTCCTTCCTCATCAGTGCATAAAAGGACCATCAAGCGGAGACTTCAGCACAGGCTCGTTGTGTATACTGCCTGAAACACAAGCAAGTGAACTAACGTTGTTTTCAGAGAATTCATGTCTAATCCTTCTCCTTTTTTCTCCTTCCCAGGTTGCTGCCATCAGTGCGGTGTGTCTTCAGGGATTGTTGTGCGCTCACCTGCCCCATCATCCTCACCCCGCTTCAGCTTCCTGTCTCCACCCTGTCAGACACCACCCAGCTGCTTCCCTCTCCTACTCTCTGCCAGCCCCATCCTGCTGGTTCGTCTATTCCTGCTGGGTCTCTCTGTTGGGCTCTCTGCTCAACTCACGTAAGTGGCAGATTTGTCTTTCCACTTCCCTTCCTCCCTTCTCTTATTAATCAGCTCTTGTCTCTCCCCGCAGGCTGAGTCTTCCTCTGGTGAGGGATGTTTTCCATAACAGTGCTCCATATTTTGAAATTAATAAATTGTTTAAACGCTGCTTCTCTGTGTCATGTGAGTTTTCTCTGGTGTGGTTCCCTGCACGTGAGCTGACTATTCTATCAATATGACAGAATGAGCCAGCCAAAACGTGAGCTCAGCGGGGACCGCATCAGTAGAACACTCCGCTCTCCACCGCCTCGACACCACAGAAAGGCAGGTCACTGTGCTCATGCAACAGCTGCAGACTATTACACAGCAGCTGAGCACAGTCACTGAGCATTTGGGCCATATGTCTCACTCAGGTTCTCCCACTCCACCTGCTGCCCCTGTTTTTCAACCGTATGCCGAACAACTTCCGTTCCCTTACCTGCCCCGTGTGGAGAGTGGGGAAATGCAAGGATTTCCTTTGTCACGTTCGGCTTTACCTGGGCCAGGTGGGCAGGGGATACCTGGACGAGAGTTCCAAAATTCATTTCATGACCCTCCTGCTGTGCGACCGAGCCCTTAGTTGGGCCCGGTCTGTTCTCGACAGCCTGGAGGGTCCCAACTACACATTCGATCGTTTTGTTATGCAGTTTTCCTGTACTTTTGACTGAACAGAGAGTGAGGGAAATATTATGAGCCGCCTTCTGTCTCTCCACCAGGAAAGTCGGTCTGCTGCCGATTTCTCAGTGGATTTTTGGGTCGTCCCGACAGACTTGGGATGGAATGCCGTTGCGTTACGCAGCACCTTCCTCCAGGCTCTAAATGCCAACCTCCGTGATGACCTGGCGGTTCATGCTGTTCCCTCCTCTCTGGATGGTTTAATTGATCAGGTTGTCGGTTTGGACAACCGGTGCTGCGAGCGCGCAAAGGAGTGCAAATCCTCTTCTCGCCCTCCCTTCGCGCGTGTGCCCATCCAGGCTACTGACACAGGTGGGACCGACCGAGGAGGGTTACGGCTTTGATTGATTCAGGGAGCAGAATTTGTCTCTTCCTGGTTCGTGCAGGAGATGGGTATTCCCACCACCAAATTGTCCAGCCCACTGAATGTTACCACCTTATCTGGCAAAAATGTGGCCTCAGTTTCCGAACCACCGGGAGGAGCAATCGTTCCTTATCCTCCCAAATTCATCCTCCCCGGTGGTTCTGGGTTATCCTTGGCTCCGGAGGCACAACCCCATTATCACTTGAGCACAAAACTCAATTTCCTCCTGGAGTCCTCATTATTTTGAGTCACGTCTCTTTAAACGGTGCTTCTCTGTATCGTGTGAGTTTTCTCTGGTGTGGTTCCGTACACGTGAGCTGACTATTTTATCAATATGACATGCTCAGACAAAGATAGAGCAGACTGCTCCAATGAACTAGGTGGAGCGGACTGCTCCAATGACCAGGGTGGAGCAGACTGGTCCAATGACCAGGGTGGAGCAGACTGCTCCGGTGAACCAGGAGGAGCGGACTGCTCAGATGACCAGGGTAGAGCGGACTGTTTGGATGATGGCAAAGGTGGAGCGTGCAGCTTGGATGATGGTGACAGTGGAGCGTGAAGCTCGGATGATGGTGAAGGTAGAACACGCAGCTCGGACAATGGCAAAGGTGAAGCGTGCAGCTCTGGTGAAGAAGGCTGGTGAACGGTGAGCTCAGATGATGACGATGAAGGCTGGTGAGTGGCATGCTCGGGAGCCTGGGACTCCATCACCAATAAAGCCATCTCTGACAGGGAGTAAAAAGCACATGTTGGTGTTTGGTCCACACAACAACCAACAGAAGAGCCCGGTGGGGAGAGCTCAGAAGCAGATGGGAAAAGCAACTGGATCCGGTGGGGAGAGCTCAGAAGCAGATGGGAACTGCAACTGGATCTCCTCACTACGAGCAAGACAAGCCCTCTTTAGTAATGATGTTAAAAATACTAAAAAGAGTACTTGCCTTAACTCCCGCTCTTCTGCTGATAAGGACCCCTGTGGCACTGCTACTCGAGAAGCGATCTCAGGCGTCACTGCTGGGACAAAGACCTCTGGAGACATTGACAGCACAGCGGATGGAGTAGCCTCTGGAGATGCTGGAGGAACAGGGAATGAGGCTACCTCTGGAGATGCTAGTGGCACAGCAGATGAGGCGAACAGCTCAACAGTGGGCCCCAATGCTGTGGAGGAGAGAAGGCCGGCAGCAGCTGATGGAGGGAGGGAAGGAGCTGATGGGACAGCCGGTGCTGGAGGGAGAGGGCAACAAGGAGCCACCACTGAAGGTCTGGGAACTGGCACTGGAGTGAAAAGCGCCGGAGCCAGGGGACGCGGCTTTGTTGGCATGGGCTTTGGCGTAACCTGGGAGCTCTCCTCCAGCCCATGGAGTGGCTGCAGAGCTGGGGAGAGGCGGACTGGAGCTGGTGCATGGCGTGGTGGGAGAGACATCGGAACCAAGGGACGCTTTATTGTCAGCACAGGCTTCGAGGTAGTTGGTATGCCTCTCACCATCAAATGGTACATGCGCCAGAGGTTCTGGATAGACACCAGCAGCCCAAGCAGGTCGGGGTAGCTCCACAGGCTGGGGGTAGATTTAATTACTGTGGCCGCTACATCCAGATACCCCAGGGCTGCCTCCGGCATGTCGGAGATGCGGGCGTCTGAGATATAGTCCTCAAATAGTTTGTGCTGCCAACACTTCATCTGCGTCCAGTCCCAAACACCAGAAATCCATGCCTGCTGGGTCCTTGGTTGGTGGGTTCATTCTGTCATGTGTCTGCCAATGGCAGATGAGGTTTTGTAATGGGACCCAAGGTAGCAGGCAAGACTTTGGGTACAATTATATATATTAACAGAAAAAACTAAAGGAGGAAACAAACAGCCGCACGGGGGCTGAAAACAAAACTACAGAGGTAAAATGCACTCAGGGATGGAGACGAAGACCACAATGATACCAACAATGAACCCACAAAGAACAGAACCACGGACTGACATACATAAGGGACAGAACAACCACCAAAACACAAGACTGCTGGGGAGACAAGCAGGGCTGAACAGTAACACAGGCAAGGGAAAGTGCCTAAGGGTACAGAACACATGAGGGACTGACAATGACAGGTAAATAAGTACAAGGGATGCACACGAGACTTGCACTGGAGACTACGGGGACACAGAACAATAACAACAGGGGCAAGAGTGACGACATGAGAGACTAAGGACCGGGGAGCACAAAGAAGCACAGAAGGCGGTAATGCAAATAATGACAGGGCAAACACAATGATATCAAAAAATAAACTTAGATCATGACACTGACTAGGTTTTCCTGGGTTGCTGGGGCACTCTGAAAGGGGTTGCAAACATGTTAGCCTGACAATGTTTAGAATGCATACAAGTCTACATGAAAGAAAACCAAATATGGTAAATACATTGCTGTTCATTTCCTTAAACCAAAGCATAAAATAAGTCTTTCATTCTGGTATCTGTCATAAAATAAGTGTAAATGTGCAGTGTCATTAAAACAAGTATATCAAACTTAGATGCATTATTTATGTATTTTTATGAACTGGAACAAATATACTGTGTGGTTTGGAATGCAAAAGTCCTTTTTTTTTTTGGAAATACTTACAAATTAGAGACTATTACCAGGGGCCAATTCAGCCGGTATAGAAACTTGGTGGTCAAAACTTCTTGAATTACCAATTATAACACAAAGGGCAGCTCTGTTTTACAGATTATTCAATGAGTTACAAAAAGATATGCAATGTGTGGACAGAAGTAGTGGGCAACATTCACATTACTTTTATGATGTCCCATTCTAAATGGTCATAGATGGACCTATGATGGGCCAGGGAAGTATATAAAGGAAGTCAGGGGAGAGTCCCTCAATATAAATTAATAGATCACATTTTATTTAATTCTAAACTTCACAGGGTTGCATATTGGGGAATGATTTATGTTGGAAATGTCAGAGACTGGAACATTCTTGCACGCACTTGGAGAAAATAAACTTTTAAACTTGTTTTGGGAAAATGTCACAGAACACATATTGTAGTCATCGGGTACAGTAATACCTACAGTAAATCTTCAAGGAAGTGCCTGTTGGTGAATTAAACAGAACTGCCAAATGTGTCAAAACATGACTCTCCAGTGAGAAATGTTGGGCCCATCAGAGATAAGTTTATGGAAAAGTACATCCCTCCAGACATAAAAACAATGGATGGAATCTATCTTGGAAAGTGTCTTAGAGAAACAGGTTAGCCCGTTTCAAGGATGAAGTTGAAAACTTGCTGGGATCGGGTAAGTATAGGGTGCATCAGAGGGAAAAAAATAGGCCCAAAACAGTGTAAAAACAGTGCGGGGGATGGGGGTGGAGGTGGGGTTATGGGGTCATAGACTGAAAAATTGTGTTTTTTGGTTTTAACCTTCTGAACTGTGTCTACTGGTCATGTGATTATTGAAAAAAATATCAAGATACCTTAAAAAATGCCTTTATCTTTATCTTATAACTTAAATAGCCTTTATCTTGATTTTTTCCGGGTATTTTCCAGCACGTCAAGAAAAGGGAAACATCACTAAAAGGTAAATATAACTAACCTTGATACCTGCCTGCTGCTCTATTATTGGCCAGCATAGCTGTCTATCATGTAGAATGGTGGGGAGCCAAAGGTGTAATGGTGACTTAAGACCAAACCCAAATGGGTGGCATAAATACATACGAAGTCAGAGGAAAGAGAGGAGCAGACGCGAATCCTGTGCATTAACGTGTTCACATCCGAGGAATAGCGCTGGCTAGTAATGGCCTGGAGATTCTGCCGTCACCTGAATAAAAGTATTGTAGCATCTGTGGTTTCTCTCAAGCACCAGATGATTAGCTCTTCTTCAGAATGGCTTTATTTTAATATAACAGCATGACAACACCTAAGCCTTAAACGGCTTACAGTTCTTGGCCGTCACCCACACCAGCTCTATCTATTCCAGCTCGCTTGCTTGTAGCCACCGCGACCGTCACACAACTAAACTGCTTACAGTTTGTATTCACATGCAACATTTGCTATGTCTTAAAGGCACATGAATAACAGCAAAACACATAACAAGAATAGTGAACATATTCCCAACCAGCACAAATTCAAGGATCGTTACACTGCCCCCCCAACACTAAGTTCCTCGTCCCCGAGGGAACAACAAAGTCTCTGAAATGAGGTGGTAGTTTGCACTGTCTCCATGATCGGTTGGGATCCCCAGCAGGCATAGGAGTTTCTGCAGTCTGGAGAACAGGGTCAGGAGAGGGGGGAAACAGTCTCAGTGGTAAATGCGTGAGAGTAGTACAAGTGGAGGGGCAACTTGCTTGTGTCGGGGGGCTGGGGAGCTCTGTACTCAGGCAGGGGTTAGAAGAAGCTGTAGTGTCCATAATGTCCTGAACAAAACCAGCGTACCTGCCCCTCTGGAAAAGACGGGAGGGCACACCCTCTATATGGTGCCAATCTGTCCCTGTGTAGAACCACTTTTCTGCCCCAAGGTGGTAACTGTACTCTGTAAACCACCTCCTCCACTCTTTCCAGCACTCTGCAGGGCCCCACCCAATTGCTGCCCAGCTTGGGGCACCGTCCATTCTTCCTCCTCGGACTGAATACCCAGACCAGCTCTCCACCTTGGAAGTGTTTCCCTTTTGTCGTTTTGTCATAGTTTCTCTTTTGCCTAAGGCCCGCTTTTTCCGACTCCTCTCAAGAAAAAGTGTGGGCAGCTTCCATGCGCTCCTGCAACTTCTGAGCATACCCTGCTCCATGTTGTGCAGCTGATGTGTCCGGTGGTTTTCCGAAGGCCAGCTCTGCAGGGGTCCACAGCGATTTGGGTACCACAACTTGCCACCTCTCCTCCCCTGTAGCAGGCTCCTTCCACACCCGCTGCAGCACACCGTCGCTCAGGCGCAGCATGTCAAACTTGGCCCACAGTCCGTTGGTGGCAACAGAGAGTCCAGCGACTTCTTCCGAAGGCGGTCTCTGCCCTTGTCCCAGCCACTGCAGGACCGGTTGCAGGTCACCGTCCTGCTCCTGCTGTGCCCTCCACTCAGCTGCATCAACCACCTGTGTCATCCCACAGGAGATCTGCAGCAGTCCATTCATTCTCTCCCATTGTAGAATGTCTCGAATGCTCAATATGAGGGCTGGAAGGGGAAGGTGATTGATCGCAGGGTACCTGTACTGGTGCAGGGGCAGGGGGCGATGCTTGACTCACATTCACAGTGGCTGCTGGGTACATACTGCTCTCCGTGGTCGCAACAGCAGCAAAGAGGGGGCCCATGCAGACAGGAAGTGATGTAAGTGGCACACACTTCCCTTGAGGGGGGATGAGGCAGCCCTTACCCATGTCAAGTACGCCACCAATAGTTCATAAGAAGTCCAACCCGAGGATGCAGGCATCCTACACTTCAGCGCCCCCCCCCCCATGCAGTAAAGACCACTGAAAGGTCTCCCACCCTAAACAGGAACTCCCCCTGTCTTCTAATGGGGGTCAGATTGCCAGTCACTGTTCTCAGCTGCACAGAAGTAGATTCAACAGCAGCCCCTGTGGGAACAATGTCAGGCCACACCAATGTAGCATTAGATCCAGTGTCCAGCAGGGCTGCGCACATGACACCTGATACAGTCACAGGAATGTGGCAAAAGTCTCTAACATGAGTCCAGCCCAAAGCGATTACTGTCTCTGGCCATCGTAGCACTGGGGTTTGGGTGCTAATGTCATGGCCCCACGTCTCCCCACCTACACGGGCCCCCTGAAGTTTCCCTGCACAGAAGAGAGAGTGGGGCATTGCATGAGAAGGTGTCCTGATTGTCCACACCCCCAACATCTCCGAGCATGGCGGCGGTGAGCAACTTGGGCAGCAGGTTGCACAACAGATGCTCAAGCAATGTCCTGCGCCCCCTCGTCTCCTCGATGCTGAGTGTCCATCATCACTGCTCTCACTGCGGGTGTGTCCTCCAGAAGCTCATCTCCACTTAACAACCTTCTCTCCAGTGCTAACCCCAGGGCTTCACTCAGTGAGGCAGGGTGGGCTAGCTGCACATGGACATGCAGCTCTCTGGGACTGAGTGCCTGTAAGAATTGGTCTCTGGCAACTGCTTTCTGCACTGCCGGTTGCATATCAGCATAGGCGTGTATAGCATTCAATCTCATTAGCCAGGATGTGGAGTGGCTCACCTGGGCATCTGCATCTGTTGTTGAATTCAAAACGCAGCAGAACAGGCTGATTATATGTTCCAAAATGCCTGTGAAGAGCCCCAACCAACGTGACATAGTCTTTCTCTCTTCAGGGCTCAGCAATAACAGGCATGCAGCTGCATCATCAGTCAGGCACAGAGCTAGTTGCAATGCTTTGAGTTCATCAGACCAGCCAGCAGCCTCAGCCAACAGTTCAAATTGGGCTCTGAAAACCTCCCAGGCTGTCATGCCATTAAACTTCGGCGTTTTAATTGCAACCGGCATTACAGATACCTGGGTACTGCCATCTTTGTTTACATACATCATGTGATGATGCATAGGGACGTACTGGATCCTTCCCGCTCTGCAGAGGGCAGGAGTCCGCCATTATGGTGGGATGACCCAGGGGGAAACCCGGCTTCAGCAGCAAGTAACCACGCTGTCTCTCTGGGAGTTGCAGGTGTCCGCAGGCATACAATCATTTCTGGTTGTTCCATCTTAACCTTGCTACCAGACATACCCTGTCAAGCTGAAAGTTCCTTCGCTCATGTCAGCATGGCTAGCTATTAGGGTTGACGTCGGCGCAATCACTTCTGACACCAGTGTAACGTCTGTGGTTTCTCTCAAGCACCAGATGATTAGCTCTTCTTCAGAATGGCTTTATTTTAATATAACTGCATGACAACACCTAAGCCTTAAACAGGTTACAGTTCCTGGCCACCACCCACACCAGCTCTCTCTATTCCAGCTCACTTGCTTGTAGCCACTGCAACCGTCACAACAACTAAACTATGTACAGTCTGTATTTACGTACAACATTCGCTATGTCTTAAAGGCACATGAATAACAGCAGAACACATAAGAATAGTGAACACGTTCCCACCCAACTCAAATTCAAGGATCGTTACAGTATCAACATTGGAGAGTAAACTAGTTTGAAAATGAGACTGACACTCACCTGATGACTGAAGGATTGGGAACTCTGCAGCTGGATCAGAGTGTCAGAGTTTTTTACCCACAGACTCCTGTCGCGAGTGTGCTAACCAGGTTAGCAGTGCAAACAACCCATCATCCAGGTGAAAGTTTGGAGACGGGGACAATTTTTTTCAGGTGAGACCCCAACGGATAATGTAAACCTAGGCATGACCGTGTTTTGGGAATTTCCACAGCAGGTTGAACACAGCTACAGAAGTTATAAAGACAACTTCACTTGTCTGCAACTCACTCAGACTGTGAATTCATGTCTATTCGCGTGTTTAAATTAAATTTAAAATGTAATCGGGCCGCGCAAAAAACTCGCCTGTTCACGTTTGGTCTGAACGCACCTTTAGCTTCCAAGCTAACAGTGATACTAGGAAGCTCACATTTATATTGTTATTGTCTTTAGATTTCAGTCATTCTAATAGACATCACTGCCCCCGGTTACATCTTCACAATAAACCGATTACTGGGAATAAATCAGCAATAGCAGTAATCAGTTTTGTTGTGTTTACATGCATTGAATAAAGGAATTATTGGAGAGTAAACCACTTTAGTTAATGACCCCGGTTACATGGCTTTTATCTAATTATTATGTTTACATGGCCACTTGGCACTGGGGTTAGGCTCCCAGTGCTCATAAAATGCTCCTTATGGCGTGCGTCTCGAAAAGCCTCTGACAACTAAGTCCAACTCCTAGCCTGCCCATGTGGTTTAGTCTCTAAGCCCGGCGGAACTGCTTTTACTAATAGGAGAAGGGGCGATGGCGGATCTCTGGCTCCTTAAAACCAGATGCTTCGGGTAGATGGTGGCTCGTCAACCTGGGAAGGTAGCCCATCTAGGGGAAGGTAAACCCTGATTTCAAACCTCCGTTGCCTTGTGGCACACCCGGTCATGGGAAAGGTTTCGGGAGTCAACCCTGAGGAAAAATCCGGAGTCAGAGTCCCTAAGGCAGTTCTCTGTTGTGCTCAACATCGTTCTGGCAGCTCCTGTGATGGCGCTGGTGCCAAACTGTAGCAGCCCTGCTGTTCCTTTGGATTCATCAGTGACGTGGAGAGGGGGGACATGCTGCATGGGCAACATCTTGTCCTCCATATCTTCCTGCCCAGGCTTGAATCCTACCAATGCCCAACGCTGGAAGGTAGAACACCGGATCACTGGAGAGGACACTCCAGTTACTGGTTATAAGCCACCGCTCAATTGGCGTAGAGCGCAGCACCAGGGGTTGTTCCCGATGGTGGGAGGGATCATCGGATCTCACTGGACAGCTACCGCCCGCCTCAAGCTGGGCAGCCCCCAGCCAATAAGGTGTTGTCCCGCCACAGCTTGCTTTCCTCATTGGGTGCATGGGGATGAGGAGAAGTCCGAACAGCAGGCTGAGAACCTTCGCACCAGGCAAGACAAAAAAACAAAAGAGACCAACTCTAAAACTGGGAACTTGGAACGTCCGCACTATGATGACAGGACTCGCTGCTAACCTCAAGGACATCAACGACACCAGGAAGACTGCCATCATCAATAATGAGCTGAAGAGACTGGGAGTGGATATCGCCACTCTCCAGGAAACACGGTTGGCTGACGCAGGCACACTGAGAGAGAAGGACTACACGTTCTACTGGCAGGGAAAGGGCAGTGACGAACACAGGGAACACGGAGTGGGCTTCGCAGTGAAGAACACCTTGCTGAAGATGGTGGAACCGGGCAGCAATGGCTCTGCATGACTCCTCACCCTCCGCCTGAACACCACTCAAGGCCCAGTCACCCTTGTCAGTGTGTATGCCCCAACACTGACAGCCACACCAGAGGCAAAAGACGAGTTCTACGAGAATCTCGCAACAACTGTCAGGATCATCTCCAACTCTGAACAACTCATTCTCCTTGGAAACTTCAATGCCAGAGTGGGTGCTGACCACGACCCCTGGCCCTCTTGTCTTGGACCATTTGGCGTGGGCAGAATGAATGACAACGGACAGCGGCTGCTCGAGTTCTGCACATATCACGATCTGTGC
Organism: Pholidichthys leucotaenia; assembly: GCA_020510985.1. NCBI lineage: Eukaryota > Metazoa > Chordata > Actinopteri > Cichliformes > Pholidichthyidae > Pholidichthys > Pholidichthys leucotaenia. The sequence continues at coordinate 153,781,973 of CM035849.1, forward strand.
ATCACAAACTCGTTCTTCAAGACCAAGCCCCAACACAAGGTTTCCTGGTGACATCCGTGCTCAAAGCACTGGCACCAGCTGGACTTGATCCTGACCAGGCGCCCCTCACTGAAGAACGTGCTAATCACCCGTTCGTTCCAGAGTGCAGATTGCGACACAGACCATTCATTGGTGTGTTGCAAGGTCAAGCTGCAGCTGAAGAAATTCCATCGTGCTAGACAGCCTGGAAAGGCACGGATTGACACCAGCAAGATGGCCCAACCAGAACTTGTTGAGCAGTTTGCCTCCACCTTTAAGAAGGAACTTGGTGTACCACAAGAAGGAGAATCTGCAAAGCAGAAGTGGGAAGAGCTGCGAAACACCATCCACCGCACAGCCTTGGCTACCTTTGGGAGGAAGACCTCGAAGTCACAGGACTGGCTTGATGCCAAGTTGACCAAGATGACCCCCGTCATTGAAGCCAAGCGCTCAGCACTTGCTGAGTACAAGAAGTACCCAAATGAGAAGAATCTCCAGATTCTCAGGGCTGCGAGAAGCAAAGTTCAGCAGACTGCTCGGCGCTGTGCCAACAAGTACTGGACTCAGCTCAGCCAAGACATTCAAACCGCTGCCATAACAGGGAACATCCGTGGTATGTACGATGGCATCAAGAAAGCACTTGGTCTGGCTCAGAGCAAGACGGCCCCCATCAAATCCTCCTCTGGGGAGATGATCACAGAAAAGAACAAGCAGATGGAAAGATGGGTGGAACACTACTCCGACCTCTACTCCAGACAGAACACCGTGACACCATCAGCCCTTGATGCCATCGACTGCCTGCCATCCATGGACAAACTTGACGCTGAGCTAACCATCGACGAACTCAGCAAGGCCATTGATAGCTTGGCCGCTGGCAAGGCACCCGGCAACGACGGCATACCCCCCGACCTGATCAAGCACTGCAAGACCTCCCTACTGCTGCCATTGCATGACGTCCTCTGCCAGTGCTGGAAGGAAGGTGCCGTACCACAGGACATGAGGGACGCCAAGATCATCACCCTCTACAAAAACAAAGGGGAGAGAAGCAACTGCAACAACTACAGGGGCATCTCCCTCCTCAGCGTTGTTGGCAAAGTCTACGCATGAGTTGTTCTCGTTCGTCTACAGAAGCTTGCCGAACGTGTCTACCCCGAGTCTCAGTCTGGCTTCCGCGCTGAGCGATCGACGGTAGACATGATATTCTCCATCCGCCAACAACAGGAGAAATGCAGAGAACAGAACATGCCCCTGTACGTCGCCTTCATCGACCTCACCAAAGCGTTCGATCTGGTCAGCAGAGAGGGCCTTTTCAAGATCCTGCCAAAGATAGGATGCCCACCAAAGTTGCAAAGCCTCATCGAATCGTTTCACACCAACATGCAGGGAATAGTGCAGCACGACGGCAACGTCTCAGAGCCATTCAACATACGCAGTGGAGTGAAACAGGGCTGTGTACTTGCGCCAACCCTCTTTGGGATTTTCTTTGCTATGCTCCTGAGGCATGCCTTCAGCACAGCAACAGAGAGAATCTACCTGCACACAAGATCTGACGGCAGGCTTTTCAACCTCGCCCGCCTGAGCCAGAACCAAAGTACACGAGGCTCTAATCAGAGACATGCTGTTCGCAGACGACGCTGCAGTCGCAACCCACACACAGCAGGAGCTTCAGACCCTGATGGACCGCTTCTCCCAGGCATGCAAGGACTTCGGGCTTACCATCAGCCTGAAGAAGACTAACGTCTTGGCGCAAGGCACGGAAGCACCACCAACCATTACCATCAACGACTACGAGCTGGAGGTCGTGAATCAGTTCACGTACCTGGGGTCCACGATCAGCAACAACCTCTCCCTTGATACAGAGATCGACAAGAGGATTGGAAAATCAGCCTTCACACTCGCTCGCCTCACCACACGAGTGTGGGAGAATCCCAAACTCTCTGTCAAGACGAAGATGGCAGTGTACAACGCCTGCGTCATCAGCACACTGCTCTATGGGAGTGAGACGTGGACAACATACGCCCGGCAGGAAAAGAGACTGAACTCCTTCCACTTGTGCTGCATTCGCCACATCCTGGACATATCCTGGCAGGACAAAGTGCCCAACACAGAAGTTCTGTCACGCGCTGGCCTTCCCTCCATGTTCACTCTACTCAGGCAGCGCAGGCTCCGCTGGCTAGGCCACGTTCACCGTATGGAGGATGGCAGAATCCCCAAAGACGTCCTCTAAGGAGAACTGGCGACTGGCAGGAGAGACGTTGGCCGCCCACAGCTGCGCTTTAGAGATGTCTGCAAGAGAGACACGAAGGCCCTGGAGATCAACACAGAGCGCTGGGAGGACCTTGCAATGGACCGCTCCAAATGGAGAGGCACCCTGACCAGACAGCTCAAGGCGGGTGAAGAGAGACTGACTGCTGCAGCAGATGAAAAATAGGACCCGCAGAAAGAACCGCCACAGACCCAGCAGCACGGAGACCACCCGCAAGTGCGACCTGTGTGACAGGGACTGCCATTCGCGCATCGGCCTGTTCAGCCACAGGTGGTGCTGTTCCAGCAGAGTAGACGTTTAGGATTCTCTTCCATGGACGAAGGCCGACGATTCATGTACATGTAAACATGGCCACTCTTTCCACCTGGTTCACTAATCCAGAGTCGATAATGTAGCTCGCATCATTCTGGCTTATTTTGTTACAGTATACCTGAACTAAAGCACTAGGTTAGCAATAGTGACGTAAGTGGGAGAGCAGAGTTAAACGAGGTCTGAGAGATTTAATTTGCTGCAATAATTAAATGAAGAAAATCTAAACAAAACAAGCCACAAACATTTCATTAAGACATGTGTGAGCTGTTAAAATTTGGAAAAAAGTGAAATCAATGACCCCTTCACCTTTTATCATACAAAGGAATTTTGGACCGTTTCATACAATCTTCTTAAGGCGGCCATAGGAGAATCCAGCATTTGTAGACCGTTCATAAGTTCGTGGCTAGGTCGATGGTCTTGTTCAAGATTTCTATGAATGCCCCAAGAAAACCCCTCATTGTAGGGCAGTTGCACAAATACCATAGGAACAACGTAAGAACTACACAAGATGTTGGCTGTAAGTATGCCTCAAGAGCACCTTAAGTTGTTCTTGAGGGGCCCCGAGACTCATACAGTGTTTGTAAGGCAGTAGTGAGGTGCTTATAAGGCAGAAGTATGTCATTCATGCAGCCATAAGATCTTTCTACAAACAACTTGAGAGTGTTGTGAGTTGCACAAAAATTTTCATAAGATGGCAGTAAGTATGCTGTAGGAAGATCACAAGGCACCCTTACAAAGAATGTAAGAACTCTAGCGCCATCATACAACAGAAAAGCACCTCATTTCTCAAGAATTCCTCAAGCCGATCTTGCGAATTGAACGGCAGCTGTAAGAAACTAAGACCCCCTCCACAAATGTCTGCGAACTCCAGAACTCATAGAAACTGGGAGATTCTTACAAACCCATTGTTCGCTAGATTCTCCCGTAAGAATCTAGCTTTAACAGGATGTATCATTCCTCAACATTCATCTAATTACTGTATTCATATGAGGAATTAGGGTACTTTTCTACACAGCCATCATCGAGTCCATCCTCACCACCTCCATAACCGTGTGGTATGCAGGAGCCACTGCCAGGGACAGACTAAGGCTGCAGCGCGTCGTGCGCACTGCTGAGAAGGTGATCGGCTGCAAGCTCCCATCTCTCCAGGATCTGTACATCTCCAGGACCCGGAGGCGTGCTGGCCGGATCATAGCCGATCCCTCACACCCTGGTCACGTACTGTTTGCCCCCCTCCCCTCTGGTAGAAGACTTCGGTCCATCCAGACTAAAACCTCCCGTCACATGAACAGCTTCTTCCCCTCTGCCATTAGACTGCTGAACACTAAGTGACTCTCGTGCACCATGTACAGCAGCTCAACCAGACTCATGTCAATCATCACTGTTTTCTTCCTGCATTACCGACTGCACTATATAGTTCTCCACAGTATCTGCTGCTGGCTAATATATATTTTAACTGTTGACCAGTATCACTTAATCTTATCCTACACTTTATTACATGTATAGTTTATTTCTCTTATCTTATCATGTTTAATGTTGCAGCATTGTACCGAGACAAATTCCTAGTTTGTGTACTACATGAACAATGGCAATAAACCTGATTCTGATTCTGATTCTGATTCTGATTCTTTTCTGTGTACTTACTGTATATGGTAATGTCAGACGAAAGTGAAGGTTTTTTTTTTCTTTGTTTTTTTTTTGATCCGGCACCACACGAGTCGGCCGCCCTTTGCAACAGCGGCTCAATTCTGAGTCTTTTTTTCCCTCCCTCTCTCTTTTTGATCCGGTTTCTTTCACTCCATTTATATCACGGACACACAGATCGTCCCAAATGTCTCCCGAGCCGGTGGATGGAGCCACTGTTTATAGCAGGAGACGGTACAGCAGGGAAGAGCTGCTAGCACTCAACCGCCACCCGGTGCTAACGGAAAAACTCGACATACCGAGAGAACTGAGGCGAAAACGCCGCGGCTGCCGGGCTGGAGTAAGGCGGAGGACAAAAAATATAAGGTACAGACCCTCGCTTCCATCTATTGTCATGGGGAATGTACGGTCGTTACTGGGAAAGGTAGATGAGCTAGCGGCTATCTGCCGCTACGATAGCACATACCGGGAATGCTCTCTCCTTTTGTTTTCTGAGACGTGGCTAACTGAACTAGCAGCAGATGCTAACATTGAGCTGGAGGGTTTCCACATGATACGGGCAGACCGAACACCAGACAGTGGCAAAGCAAGGGGCGGTGGAGTGATAATGTATGTTAACAACAACTGGTGCAGACCGGGACATATCACTGTTAAACAACGGCACTGCAGCAAAAACATTGAGTTGCTAGCTATTAACATGCGGCCTACATATCTCCCGAGAGAATACTCACATGTGATCTGCATTGTTGTTTAAGCAAATCCGACGGCGAACGCTGGGACAGCGCGTGACGTCATCCATTCAGTAACCAGCAGGCTGCAGACAGAACACCCAGATGCTCTTCTCCTCATCTCAGGCGATTTCAACCATGTTTCACTATCTCCCATTCTACCCACGTTTACCCAGTATGTCACATGCCACACTAGAGACAATAAAACACTGGACTTATTCTATGCAAACACTAAGGAGGCGTACACCTCATCACAACTCCCCCCACTCGGGAGATCGGATCACGACTTGGTTCATCTCCAGCTGGTGTACAAACCCCTAGCGCACAGACAACCTCTGGCCATGCGCACAGTGAAGTTATGGTCTGAGGAGGCAATGGACACTCTAAAGGGCTGTTTTGAAACCACCGCCTGGAAGCAGCTCTGCGATCCACATGGTGAGGACATCGATGGCCTCACTCACACCTTCACGGGCTACCTCAGCTTCTGTGTGGACAAATCCGTTCCCACCAAGACCATACGGTGTTGCTCAAACAATGATGACTCTGCGATTGTTGGCCTCATCTCCAATGGAGATGAAGCTGAGTACAGAGGACTTATCCAGGACTTCGTGGACTGGTGCCATCGGAACTGCCTCCAGATCAACGCAAGGAAAACTAAGGAGCTGGCGGTGGACTGCCGCAGGCAAGGACAACCCCTCACAGCACCAGTAAATATACAGGGAACAGTCATTGAGATGGTGACCTCCTACAAGTACCTGGGTGTTCATCTGAACAATAAACTAGACTGGTCACACAATACTGACGCACTCTACAAGAAGGGACAGCGCAGGCTGTTCCTACTGAGGAGACTCAGGTCTTTTGGTGTACAAGGGGCGCTGCTGAAGACATTCTATGACACGGTGGTGGCATCAGCCATCACTTTTGGAGTGGTCTGCTGGGGCAGTGGCATTACTGCAGCCGATAGGAAGAGACTGAACAAACTGATCAAGAAAGCTAGCTCTGTCCTGGGGCAGCGCCTTGACCTGGTGGAGGAGATAGGAGAGAGAAGGACGGTGGCTAAACTGCCATCTCTGCTGGAGTCCGAGTTCCACCCTATGCAGGACACACTGAATGCACTGAGGAGCTCATTTTGCAGCAGACTACATCATCCCAGGTGCACAACCGAGAGTTTTCGCAGGTCCTTCCTACCAACGGCTGTCAGACAACCTAAGCAGGGCTGTTCGCAGAGATAGCAAAAAGACGTAACAATCTAATAGTTTTTGAATGCAAAAGATGCATTAGACTTATACAATGGTCCTCTCCGGCATACAACTAGGAAAATACCGGTCGCTATGGAGGGTGAGAATATGTATGGGCACATAATCATACCATGTAGGATAACTAAGTAGACGGCTGTGCTGTTTCATCCCATCTAGCAACAATGCTCTGCACTGTGTGTGTTTATATATTTACATATTTATTCCATCTAGGTACAATGCTCCGCACTGGGTGTGTATAGATTTATATATCTATATATTTATTCCATCTAGCTACAATGCTCCGCACTGTGTGTTTATATATCTACATATTATTCCATCTAGCTGCAATGCTCTGTACTGTGGGTGTTTATATATCTACATATTTATTCCATCTAGCTACAATGCTCCGCACTGTGTTTATATACTCATATATTTTATTCCATCCAGCTACAATGCTCTGCACTGTGTGTCTGTGTGTATATATATATATATATATATATATATATATATTTATAGTAATATGTACATATGTATATTAGCTGCTCTTGCTTTTTTTTCTTGCCTTCTGATTGTTGCTCTCAGTGTTGCTATCCCTGTGCTGTTGCAATCCTGGAATTTCCCCGTTGTGGGACTAATAAAGGCTTATCTTTTCTTATCTTATCTTATCTTATCTTATCTTATCTTATATAGCCTGCACCCCAGCATTAACCCCTTGCTGACCCTGTTTTTTTCCCTGTACTTATGCCATACTTACCATGTAGTTTGTGGGCTGGATTAAAAAGTGCTATTACGATTTCTCCTCATTTAAACTGAAAAAAATCCACTAAGCAAACTTGCTTTCAATTTCTAGAGCTGCTGCCGCCATAAAGATGTGATAGTTGCATCACCTTAATATGACCCAATGGGGACCTGGACATGGAAAAGCATCCACTTCACATAACAGAATTGCAACCTTTTCTAAATAAGCAAAGTTTTTGCGGCAGTGAAGCTACATCTTTCCCACCCACTTGTGTGAGATGTTCAGAGCAAATCAGTGTAGGACAGGGTTGTGAATGTTCTCACCACATCCCAGGCTATTTGTAGAAAAGGCAGCTGTCATCAGAAACATCAACATGCTGAAGAAATGTGCTGTTCACAGCTCTGGTAGGTGGAGGTGAGGAAACAACAGGAGCGATGTCGAGCGGGTGGATGAACACTTTTTCCTCAATTTATCACCATGTAGTTAGTGAAATGTAAAGTTGCAAAATGCACTTGTTCTCTCAGGACTTATTCAATTTGCATTGTGCAAACATGAATGTATTACAACAGAGTATTGATGAAGGAAGATGACAAATGGAGAACAATTAGTTATTCTCTTTTTTGTCCTTCTGTTCTTTTACTCTATTTTCCTCATGCATACTGCAGGAAAAAGATAATATTTTTAAAAACAGGCAACACATTGTGCCAAGATATCTGAAATTTTATTTTATTTTAGCAATACTATTTGTCAGTGTGTAATAAGGCAGGCCAAGAAATATCCAGAATATTTAGAGGAAGAAAAAGCAGGACAAACTGGTTTCTAAACTTATTGATTAAAAAAAGCAACAGCAATCCACACAGATGTCCAGGAAACCATAGTGAAAACATTTAACTGTTTGTGCACATTGGTGTTTAGATTTGTGTCTTCTCTGTGTTGGCCTGTTCATCATTACTGCTAAAGGCAGCGTGGCTCATCTGCATCTGATGATTCATAGTGAGACATAAGAAGACATAACTGCTCATAGGACAGCTGCAGGACAGAGCAAAACAGGGCTGAAAGAGTGAGACAATAATGTTGCCTAATAATGTCAGTCAAATGAGCTCACTACAGATCAGTGGATCTGAACATGGGGTCCGGAAACCCCCAAGGGGCCTCCAACACCGATGTTTTTTGATGGATGATCAAACTGTGTTTTAACGCATGAAGTGCATGTTATGTCTGAAAATAGGACAGCGAAGGCAGGAGTCGAGCCGAACACAAACTTTATTACAGAACACACAAGATGGTACACGTGTGTATCATATAGCAATCTAGCTAATACTAAAATAGTACAGGCTGTTGTTGTTGTGAAGGTGGAGCGGCAAAGACCACGGCTTCCGCCAACAGTCTCTTAATATAGGCATGGCATAATGACGCCACCCGTGCCTGCGTCCTCACGTCCGTACTACCTATGGGGGCATATTTAACATTTATCCCCCCTCTGAAAAGCTTAAAACATTATGAACACAAATCACCGTAGCTCCTTTTTTCTTTTTTTAAATTACACTCACAACAGCTTTTTTTTCTAACAGGCAGAGAAATAGAACCTGGGCCCATGAGTAGACTGCCGGTTAACCCCGCCTGACTGAGTGGGTTTTTCTGCCACTATGTTGCAACCATGTTCTGCCTAAACCTTTCAACATGGAGTCATTTTCAACAGTTCACCTTCAGGGGCCTCAGTCAAGCCTGTGGTGGGCATGTCCCTAGAGGCGCTGGTTGCAACAGACCTTGGTGCCCTCTCGCTGGAATCATGGCTTGTTCGTCAGCAATGTCGCAGCCTGGGTCCCGTACCAGCTGGGTCGGCTCCAGCGCTGTGTCTTGATCCGAGGCAGCTGCTCCTACCTTCCGCAGACGGCTGACACGCCATCCCGAACCATCGCCCATCTAGACGGCGGCTGGCCTCTTTTGTACGGTGATTCTCATCCGCGATGGCGGGACCGTCTGTGGGTCCAGGCGGTCAGATCGTGGGACCCGAACCCAATCAAATAGTGCACGCAGCGATCGGTTCGGCTGCTCTCGGCACTGCTGCTCTCTCATCTCTGATGTTGGTTGCTGCTGTGGAGGCATGCCATCCACACCAGAAGCAGGACATGCCCTACTGGGTCCTGCTGGGCCATGAACCTCTCCACCCTGCTGTTCTGTGGTGGCTCCCTGAGGCTGATACTCGGCGAGGATGCAGAATAAGTGTGGCTTCTCTCCCTCACCTGGTGCTGGTTGAGGTCAGGGTGATGTGTCGCTGTCATTGGTGATAGGACGTACGCCTGGCTGTCTTTGGTCACCGGGGTCCCCTTACTCCATGAACTCCCCCTCCTGCGGCTCCACGGCGGCTGTTTGAAGCTTATGCTGGGCGAGGATTGGAGGTGAGTCCGGTTTGTGCTCTCTCTCCGTGCTGTGTTCTCTCTCTGTGCTGCATTCTCTCTCCACGCTGCGATCACTCTCTGTACTGTGTTCTCCGGCTGTACTCACGTCCGCAAAATCATACTGTCCCTCCTGCGATGAGGCTGCAGCTCGAAAACGCTCATGCTGCATGGGGACCGGCTCCGGGTCCCATGTGGCTGCGGACTGGGGTGCCTGTGGCTGCGCCGGTTCTACTGGGTTCTGTTTGGCGTGCGGTGTAAGCTAGGGGTGGCTGCATCCATGTCTGCATGCAGCGGACTCGAGTCATCGTCCAGGCTGAGTTTGCCACTGGGTTATTGCGCAGTGGTGTCCTGCTGTCCTGCGGCGTCTACCTCTGGGCCCTCCCGAGAAGGTGCAGGGTGGCAGGCTCAGCAACTGGGGACACTGTCTGTACCGGTGGAACTGACTAGTAGTAGTACCATTACTAAAGTTAATCTGAATAAAAAGGGGTCAGTGGCTCAAAACTGCACAAAACAAAACAAAGAGTAGCAAGATGGAAAAAAAAAAAACGCAGCTCAGACCAAAGGTCTGCAAACATGAAGGCATGCATGCACACGCACACAATCACACCCCATGAGTCATGATGTTTGTAAGTGCTGATAGGAAACAGTTGTGATGCACCACAGGTGACAGATGATGTGTCACCAGCACTGTTGTTTGCTCTTAATGGTGACAGGAGATGTTGTACATTTTATTTATTCTTTATGCTGCTGACTTCATTCAATTTCAGAAATCTTTGAGCATAAAAATTATGGCAGCGGTTACATTTGCTCACACCTGTTGAGCAGAGTTTGATTATTTTACCAACTGAAGCATTTGAAGATTTAAAGCAAACGTCATATTATTAGCCAGGATGGGCTCTGTCACTGTTACATTCATATGAAAACATTTGATAAACAAGCAGCCACCGGTGGTGAAGCGTGAACGAAGCAGCCGATGGTAATGTTGGTGCTCTGCCTCAACATAATGCTCCATTAGCGAAGACGTGCAAATGATTGTAATGTAATGCTGAAAAAACACACATGGATGCTTAAAGACACACATACACACAAGAGGTAACGGAAATTATTCATTGTGTCTCTCAAAAATTTATGGGCATCTTTATTTGACTTAAATGCTGGAAGAAAGCATCGACCAGTCTCTAAGCTCTGTGGTTAAGTAAATACCTCTGTTAGACAGAGAGAGAGAGAGAGAGAGAGAGGGGTGGGCATAGAAGAGGAAGAGAAGATGGGGATGGAAAAGAGGAAGAAAAGGAAATGAAACAGACAGAGAGAGAGAGCACTTAGGGAGCTGAGCAGAAGCTGGAGAGTGAGTAGGCAGGGGAGAGAGCGAGGAAAAAGAGAGAGGAGGAGAGGAGAGCATGGAGGGGGGAGAGGGAGCTCAGGGAGGAGAGGAGGGAGACTTGACCCAGATTGGGAGCCTAACAGCAGCAGCAGCAGCTGAGTGAGCCGGTGAATGTTTAATAGTGGCAACCACATGCACACACATCCATCCACCCCCACACACGGAGAGACACACAGGCACTGTTGACTGGGACTCTTGTTGCTGGAGTTAAGCTCCTGCCTGTTGAATTGCTTCATGAATGTCGAATATAAAAAAAAATGCACTGGATTTACTGGTTATACTGGTGCACGAGGCTTTAAAGAGGAAAGTGTTTTCCATTCAGCATCAACACCACGTTGGTGGGAAAATTGGAAATCCTTCACATAGCTGAAATCCCCAAACTAGTTGCTGTGCAGAGGTCAGCTTATCGAAGATTTGACTTTATTTGTGATTCTATTAAGTCATTAAAATGGCTTAAAGGCTGTTAAGGAGACTACAACAAAATAATAGAATAATGAGATTGGTGTGGGGAAAAAACAATGAGTTAAAATAATCAGAAGACAGATGACTTCACTCAGAAGCCCAGCCTTGCATCTGAGTTACACCATAAATTCAACAGATTCTTGCATTAATACCACATTTATGCCTCAGCCTTGTGTGTCTGTAAGGAGGGACTCTACAGTTAGTGTGGGGGCTTCATGCAGCAGTGGTTAACACTGCCAACTCACATCACAAGGTTCCTGGTTTGATTCCCCTGGATGACATTGACTTCTCTGTATGAACTTTACATGTTTTCCCTGTACCTGAAGGGGTTTCCTCCCACAGTCCAAATACATAATTGTTGAATAAATAGGTGATTTTTTTTTTAACTGGTCACTGGTCTTGTCATGATCAGGCGAGCATGCCTCCCCCCTCCCTTCCTGTTTCTGTTTTCCTGGCTCCGGAGCTCATCAGCACTCCTGTGTGATTACACACCTGTGCTTCCTGATTCGCCTGTGTATTTAAGGCCAGAGTGTGACGAGCTCTCTGCTGGATCATTGGGTATTGCTGCCGTACAACAGCTGTGAAGTTATTTGGCATGTTTTTATTTTCCCCATTGTCTTACTTTTTTATTCTATCCTCTCCTCAGGTTTGCTGCCACCTCCAGCGGTGCATCTCCAGAGCTGTGTGTGTGCGCACACTCACCTAGACCATCCATCTTCAAGACAACGACTTCTCCACCCAGGTTCACCAGTCATCTCTCTACCTCCTCCTTCCCTGCAGTCTCCAGTTCCCCCTCTTCTCTTCCACACTGGAGTTTACTGCTGGGCTCTCTGCTAGTGTTGTAAGATCCATTTCCTCAGTTGTCATTTCCCTGTGTACCACACTAAGCAGTAACCATTCCTCACCTTTCTCCAAGGTTGCATGTGGTGCCAGCGTGCAACTGTTTTCTATGTATTTAAGTTGGCATTTTGGTTGTGGGTTTCATTAATTGTGGTGTGTGTACAGATTCTTTAAGTTAGCGTGTTTGTATAGGGTTTTGGGTTTTCCTTAAAGTGGTGTTTTTATCTTTCATCTGAGTCCGAGTGTTCCTCTGAAGTGGTTTGCCCTGCACTTAAGCCTCCTCAAACACATTAAATCATGACAGGTTTGTCTGTTACAGAGAGCTTAGATGTGTTTTATAGTATTGTGATGTTTCAAGGGTTCACACAATGATGTGAGAGGATTTGGAGCATCGTAGGCATTTATTTCTCACCCCCAAATTACGCAGAACAGGGGGAAGGTCATTCATCCACACACTCACTTCCCTCAGGATGACACAGACACATAATCCTTCACAAGCAGGGAAAACAACACTATCACAATCAGACTTATAACACATCTACAGCACTACAACAATAATCCTCAGAACACAAGAATTATGGTCGTCTATGAATCCCCCGTGGTGCAAAGCATGCCGGAAGAATCCCCACCCCTTATTACAGCCCTGATGTTACATTCCACCCCCCACCCCCCGGACTGGTTTCTGTCCCCAGAACAATTTTCCAACTCAGAAGTCCAATATGAATCCGTCCAGGTGTTGGGGCACCCGCTGTCATCGATGGCTGGCGCATACAGGCTCGTTAGTTTCCATTCGAGCCTTGAACAGGGTCTCTGGTCGGGATGGGGCCTCTGGCTCGGCCACCCGCGGGGCAGTGGGCTGGTACGAGGCAGGCGGTTGAGGTGAAGCATCACCACCCGGTTCCTCTTCTGCAGCCTTATCCTGTACATTACTTCCAACAGTCTCTGTAGGACCACACACGGTTCCGGCCAGTGGGTTGCCAGCTTTGGTGACAGTCCCTTTTTCCGCTCTGGGCAGAAAAATGAGACTTGATCCCCTGGTGCAAAGTCTCTCCCCTGGCAGCAGGAATTCATACGTTCGCTTCTGTTGACTCCCCACCGCTACCAGGGCCTCCCAAACCAGTTCGTGCACTGTGTGAAGATGTTCTCGTAAGTAAAACAAATAATCCAAACCCCGGTTTGCCCTCCACCTCCGGCTCTGGGGGAGGGCCAAACACCAAGTCCACTGGGGTGCACAGCTCACATCCAAACATCAGTGCTGCTGGGGTGCACTGGGTGGATTTTTGAACTGCTGTCCAGTATGCCCACAGGACCAGGGGCAGGTGCAGGTTCCAGTTTCATTGTCACTGGTCCACTAGGAAGGCGAGCTGGGTTTTCAGGGTGTGGTTAAAGCATTCAATCAGGCTGTCGCTCTGTGGGTGCAGCAGGGTGGTCCGGGTCTTCTGCACGCCCAGCCACCTGCAGACCTTCCTGAAGACTTCTGCCTCAAAGTTCCACCCCTGGTCGTTGTGCAGTTCCTCTGGGGTGTCAAACAGGCAGAACATCTTGTCCACCAGCTTTGATGCTGTGGTGATGGTGCGCTGATCAGGGACCACGTACGCCTCTGGCCACTTGGTGAAGTAGTCCATTACAACCAGAACATAGCAGTTCCTTCGATCTGTGGTCGAGAAAGAGCCAAGAATGTCCATCCCCACACGATCCATGGGTGCGCCCACCTGGTACTGCTGCAAGGGGGCGTGGGAGCGCTGAATCAGTCCTTTCTGAGCCATGCAGGTGTCACAGTGATGGACATGGAGCTCCAAATCCTGACAACACCCCGGCCAGAAGAACCAGGCCTGAAGATGTTGCAGGGTCTTCATCACGCCAAAGTGGCCCGCCTCCCATGGACAAAATGGAGCACCTTGGGGTGAAGCCATCGGGGAACCAGCAGCTGTCAGACTTGAGGCTGCCAAGCTGGAGACTGCCATCATGGGTAGATGACACTCACATGACAGCAGACAATGGACCACTAAGAATGCAGGGCCTTGGTCTATGGGTCCAGCACAGACACAGCCTCCCAGGCGGGCTGCCGGTCCGTGTCCAGCCACTGCCGGACCTGGGAGATGACAAAGTCTCTCTTTTGCTCGATCCAAAGCTGCTGCGTGCCAAGGGCCTCTGCGCCGTCATTGCTGGGGAGAGCTGGCTGATGTTCTGATGAAAAGCTGTGAGCTGCTGTGCCATCCCTGGCCACAGTGGCCTGGAGAGCAGCTGCCCGTGAGACTGCTGGTTCGACCCGCTGGCAGTGCTGACAGTCCTCCACAGCACAGCACCGCAGGCTAGGTGCAGGGCAGTGGCGCGTGACATGGCCTGGCTCCCCGCAGCAGAAGCATCCCTGCTTGCGTTGCCATTGCACTCTTGCCGGCTGTGCCATTGTGGTCTGGCGCAGCTCCTCCTCGTCCTTGCTCTCAACTGCGGGCTGGAAAACTTTCTGCCTTGATGATGAAACATCAGCCGCTGGTTCCAGCATTGGCTCTACGCGCTCCACCTCTGCCACGGCTGTCTCCCAGCTACTTGTGGCATGAATCCAGACATGTTCTAGGTGTCTGTTTCGATTCTTGCTTCTATCTCTTAACATCCCACTCCTGACACCAGTGTGACGTTTCAAAGGTTCACACAATGATGAGAGAGGATTTGGAACATAGTAGGCATTTATTTCATCACCCCCAAATTATGCAGAACAGGGAGGCCATTCACCCACACACTCACTTCACTCAGGGTGAAACAGACATGTAATCTCTCACATGCAGGGAAAACAACATTATCACAATCAGACTTACGTATAACGCGGTTACAACACTACAACAACAACACTCAGAACACAAGAATTATAGTCATCTGTGAATCCCCCAAGGTGCAAAGCATGCTGGGAGAAGCCCCTGCCCCTTATCACAGACCCGACATTACAGTATGAAGCTGGGGCAGAATTTTGCTGATAAAAACTCTTCACGTAGTCAGAAAGATTAGAAAGGTACAATAAGTATAAAAATTATTCATTAATACTTTGAGATGACTTTTTCATTATTATTTTTTGAAGATTATAACTCAAATTAAACATTGCCATACTTTCAAAAAATTAGGTTGGTGTACTCTGTTTTTTCCAACTTAATTATATGGTCTCAGAGCAGATGTGTTTAGAAAAGAGCAATCAGGAGACAGTTAGCATAAAAAGAGGGTGGCATTTGAAAAGGAAATCTATAATGACTTATTTCAGACGGTAAGGGCACTGAGCATAAATTGTATACTAATTGGATGTACTAAGACCTGGCGTTAGATTAAGAAGAAATGCTTTCTTAGATCCATTTTACCATTCAAGGCATTCAAATGAATTTTTCTGTAAACTCATTGCAGAGTCTTTTGTGTTGAAAAAAAGAATATATGATCTGATGGGTTGCTGATTTAAAGAAACAAATCAAAATAGGCAGATGGGTGAGTTTTTTAGATTCACATACTCAGATCATGAAGTAAATGAATATAAATGAAATAACTAAAACAGAAGAGTCCAGACCATCTTGTTCACTCCCTCCTGCGCCAGAGGATGTAACTGACACTCTGTGATAGTCAAATTACTCTGTAGTAAGCAGTTAGCTTCTATCAGCAGTGGCAGAAGTGTTACGTGTGCTATGCATCTATGAAAATGCAGCAAACTGCTCAGCGTTATGGAATATGGAATAATTTTTAAATATACGTACTATAGTGAAGAAAAGGTACTTTCCCTAAATGTTTTCACGAGAACAGAACATGTTCAGTTTTTAATTAAAATGCTGATTGTAATCTAATAAGATTAGCTACTCTGTTGTTCTACAGCAGTAAACATAATTTGAAATGCCAGAACATCCAAATATACTTTCCACTTGCTTTGCCCTCTTTTTACAGTCAAATTACAACAATATCTCTGATCAATAAAATTGTGATGATGCAACTACAACTGACCACTTGTGTCAAATTTGTTTAATTAGCTCTTCTGATTGATCAGAAGTTATTCAAGTGCAGCTAATTAGATCATAAGCACATTTATAAATAAGAAATGCTCACAAATTAGATACCTGGAACAAAGCTCAGTGATTTTGGAATTTTGGGGAAGACTTTGTGACTTTAATATTTAGAAATTAAACCCCATCTAAACTAGACCAATTCCAAATGATAACATCATCACGTCTGACCCTACAACTGTTTAATTTTCTCCTGCTAATAATTTAACAGAGATTTTTGCACTTTCCTGGACTTTTTTTTTACATTAATCAGCCTAAAATTAAAATCACCCACAAGCCATAAGCCACACTTTTTCAATTCCATTTTTAGTTCCAGATCAGATTTATTTGTTATGGTAGTTAACATTCATAACTAAAAGTGACTTTAACTGAGTCTCATACAAATGTATTTATTCTCAGAAATGACACATCACCAGCAGCAGCAGCATGTACTGTATGTGCGACCAGTCATTTGCTTTAAAGTGGGGCAGCTGTGGCGCAGGGGTAGAATGTGGTCGATGCCTGATCAGAGGGCTGGTGGTTTGATTCCCGCTCTCTATGCAGTCTGCATGTCAAAGTGTCCTTGAGCAAGCCATTGAACCCCGAGTTGCTCCTGGTGGGTCAAGCCAGCGTCTTGCGTGGCTTCATCATGCGGACTTCTCACACAACACAACACATTGCCATCTACAGAAGTTCTCTGATGACTCTGCGATCGTTGGTCTCATCTCCAGCGGAGATGAAGCTGAGTACAGAGGGCTTATCCAGGACTTTGTGGACTGGTGCCATCGGAACTGCCTCCAGATCAACGCGAGGAAAACTAAGGAGCTGGTGGTGGACTGCCGCAGGCATGGGCAGCCCCTCACAGCACCAGTAAATATACAGGGAACAGACATCGAGATGGTGACATCCTACAAGTACCTGGGTATTCATCTGAACAATAAACTAGACTGGTCACACAATACTGACGCACTCTACAAGAAGGGACAGCGCAGGCTGTTCCTGCTGAGGAGACTCAGGTCTTTTGGTGTACAAGGGGCGCTGCTGAAGTCATTCTATGACACGGTGGTGGCATCAGCCATCACTTTTGGAGTGGTCTGCTGGGGCAGTGGCATTACTGCAGCCGATAGGAAGAGACTGAACAAACTGATTAAGAAAGCTAGCTCTGTCCTGGGGCAACGCCTTGATCCGATGGAGGAGATAGGAGAGAGAAGGACGGTGGCTAAACTGTCATCTCTGCTGGAGTCCGAGTTCCACCCTATGCAGGACATACTGGATGCACTGAGGAGCTCATTTAGCAGCAGACTACATCATCCCAGGTGCACAACCGAGAGGTTTCGTAGGTCCTTCCTACCAACGGCTGTCAGACTGTACAACCTAAGCAGGGCTGCTCGCAGAGATAGCAAAAAGACGTAACAAACTAATAGTTTTTTTTTTTTTTTTTTTGAATGCAAAAGATGCAATAGACTTACACAATGGTCCTCTCCGGCATACAACTAGGAACATACCGGTCGCTATGGAGGGTGAGAATATGTATGGGCACATAATCATACCATGTAGGATAACTAAATAGACGGTTATGCTGTTTCATCCCACCTAGCAACAATGCTCTGCACTGTGTGTGTTTATATATTTACATATTTATTCCATCTAGCTACAATGCTCTGCACTGGGTGTGTTTATATTTATATATCTATATATTTATTCCATCTAGCTACAATGCTCCGCACTGTGTTTTTTATATATCTACATATTATTCCATCTAGCTACATTGCTCCGCACTGTGTGTGTTTATATACTTGCATATTTATTCCACCTAGCTGCAATGCTCCATACTGTGGGTGTTTATATATTTACATATTTATTCCATCTAGCTACAATGCTCTGCACTGTGTGTTCATATATTCATATATTTATTCCATCCAGCTACAATGCTCTGCACTGTGTGTCTGTGTGTGTGTGTGTGTGTATATATATATTTTATAGTAATATGTACATATGTATATTAGCTGCTCTTGCTTGCTTGTTTTTTCTTGCCTTCTGATTGTTGCTCTGAGTGTTGCTATCCCTGTGCTGTTGCAATCCTGGAATTTCCCCGTTGTGGGACTAATAAAGGCTTATCTTATCTTATCTTATCTTATCAGTGTGTGAATGGGTAGATAGCTGAATCTGTAAAGAGCTTTGATCATCCAGGGATCAGAAAAAAAAGTGCTATATAAATGAAATGCATTTACCAAAACAATTTTTTGAGTTTTTCAAAGACTAGCATTTTGCTGTGGAGGATGACAAGCACTTAGTCAGCTGTATGTGACTAACAGGCCAAAGACATGCCAAAGACATGCAGGTTAGGTTAACTGGCATCAACTGGGGATTCTAAATTGTCCTTAGGTCTGAATGTGAGAGTGAATCATTTTCTGTCTCTGTGTTGGCCCTGCGATGGACTGGCGATCTGTCCAGTGTGTACTCTGCTTCTTGCCCAAAAGATGCTGGGATAGGCTCCAGCACCCATCCCCGACCCAAAAAGGATTAACGGTAGAAGATGGATGGATGGATGAACATGTGAGGCCTTTTTCACAGGATACAATTTTGACCCAGAACATTCGATAAAGTAATAATGTCACTAATAACACCAACATTACGTCTTTCCAATCTAGGTGTCCCAACAAGCCATAACTACAGGAGAGTCAGAATGCACTGAACAGAATTCAGACATCATTCATCTTATTCAGATGTGTTCACTGATTGGAAACACAACACCTTTGATAACAATCACAGACATTTAGGGGCCCACCACCTTTGTGTAGTACTGACCTTTAAAAGTGGTGAATTTGCCAGTGCGAGGACCAAAGTAGGAATGACTGCCATGTCAAACAAAGGTCAAAACCTCTAACTGCTGCCAGTTTTCTTTAAACTACAGTGCAAAACACTATGTCCTTAAAGGTTTGTGTTTTGTTTTGTTTTTTTGCTGAAAACTGGACAAATACAGTTGATGGATGATAGTCAACAGAAACTAATAGGCCATGAGCTGAACACTGTATCGGTACCAAAAAGGTGCCCGGGTTTGTTTGGTGTCAATGGAAAACTAGTGACCTAAGTAGTATGAAAAAGGGTGATAGCAAGTAAAGCTGAGTAGCTTAAGAATTTTATTGCATCATATATTTAGAAGAATGGTGTCAAAAAAGTCATTTTGGTTCATATACTGTATGTATGTGCTTCTACAGAGGTCAATGGTGGTGCTATATACATAAATAAGGTATGAAAATGTGTGGAAAAGCAATGCAAACATGGCTAAATAAAAAAGCATCAAGGTGCTGTGCCTCGGTGCCTGTAGCATGGTAACATGGCCAGCTATAAAAAAGTGGCACTCCAACCTCTACTGGCCTGGCATAATTATTACATTTCCTTTTTTCACGGCTGCATTGACAGAAATGGTGAGTTAAATTTGTGTTTATTTTGAAAACAAAGCCTTATCTTGCAATTCTGGCAAATTAAAAGTCAAGAAAATATGGCGATACAATGATATAAGCCTTTAGTACCACTTAATTCTGATCGGGCGAGCTGAAACAGAGAGGTGGACTGACAGAGAGATACACACACCCACACAGCCACAGATGCCCTAACTGATTACTGTATACCTCTTTTTCACCGAAGCATAATATGTACTCTGCATGTTTTGCACTTACCATCCACTGGCTGTTTAGGTTTCATGTGAGGCTGTTTCTTGTTATTGTCGCTCACGCTTAAGTTTATTTTTGCTATTCTCTGTTTTTCCCCTGCCTCAGCTCAGTTGGTATTTTGGAATTCTCTGTATTTATTATTCAATATCATAGTCATGTTATGTTCTTTATTCTGGTCTGGGGTTTGAGTTTAGTTTTGTATGATTCTGTTTATTGTTATTATCATTATTTGTCATAGTTGTGTATCCCCTGGTCCTGTGTTCTTGTCTCTGATGTACCCTCCAGTCCTGTTTACCTTTTGTCTCCGTCCTTCATGTTTTCTGTGCCTGTAGCCACTCCCTGCTGTCTTTGATTGCCCCTGATTGTTCTCAACTGTCCTGTGTTGTCTTGATTACCCCCCGTCTATATATGTGCCTCTTAGTCTGTGTCCTGTGTGGTGTCCTTGTCTCATGTTTGCGTTTCACACACGCTCTGCCAAGTCAGTCCTGTTTTCCTTAGCCCTGTGTGTCCTGTTCTGCCTAGCCTGAGTGTTTGCTTTTGTTTCAGCCCACGTGCTGCTTAATTTTCTGTTCTGTTTTTGCACATTAATAAATTATGGTTTACCAGATTTGCCTGGCATTTAGGTCCTCCTCTCCTTCCTTGCCCCGGAGGAGCAGTCCTAACAGTTATCAAGTTATTTGTCTGTGTGTGTGTTATGAAGATATTTTTTTATTTTTATTTATTTAACATTTTATTTACACAGAGAAGGGTCATTGAGAGGCAACCTCTTTTTTTCGAGGACAACCTATTCACATTCACACCAGGAAGCAGTCTAGTACCCACTGAGCAGCTCCACTAGAGCAGTTGGGGTTGAGTGCCTTGCTCAAGGGCACCACAGTGGAGTTAAAAAGGGTGAGGCAAACAGTGTTCTGCTCTCTGTCCCACCCGGACCTGATCCTGCTGGTCCACGGATTGGACCAGCGACCCTCCGGTCACCAGATCGCATTCACTACTGCCCCTTTTATTAAGATTTTTACTCTTTTACTGTTTTTTCTTCTGTTTTCTGAGAGTTGCATTTTAACATTGTATGGTTTACCTCACATCAGTGTAGAAGAAACTGAAATAACTGCTATCACAGAGCAAAAGTGCAACTAGCATTAATTATATTATGTGTTTGCAATTTTAGTTAAATGACATTGTAATACAGTTTAAAATAAAGAGAGTTTATCTATTTGCCAAATTTTAATGTTTACATCGATGAAAAACAAATAAGACTGCATTCGTAAAAGGACTTGAAGATAAAAAAATATTTCCTCCACAAAATCTTGTTTGCTTAGAATAGGTCACTCACATATCCCATCAATAAATACAGAAGGCTTTCTTGCTATCAACTGATTTGGAGACCCCGAGAACTCTCTCTTTCCAACAGTCTTCATCAGCCGGCAATGCAATCATTCAATTGACCGTAACACAGCGACTATTCAGCCTAGAGATTTCATTCCAAGTGCTCCTGAAAGCTGAGAAGTCAGTCTTAACCGTATTCCCAGAAATGACATCATATGTCACGGAAGTTTACTGATCAGGACAAAGGCGAAGCTAACGGGATTAGCATGCAGAATAAATGAACCGTCACAGAGCGGCTGTGTGGCATAAGTGAGCTTTTTTGCGGTGTTTTAGCATGTTTTAGCAGTGTTTATGGTGTAAATAGTAGTTTAGCATTATAAATAGTAGTTTTAGTATTGTTTGTGAGAGGTTTGGAGTGTTTTTATTGTTTTTGTAATGTGTTTTGTCCGTGTTTTCAAGGAGTGTCTTTCTATTGTTCTTGCTTGCCGCCTATGTCTGGTTGACTCCAGGTTCAGGTTACTTTATTTGTACCCGTAGGTAGATTTGTTTTGCAGTCTGGTGACATCCATATTTACAAGCCACAAATTACATTCAACATAGACACAAACACAGGCACACATGAAGCTGACTATAAACATGATAAAAATATTCAAGGCTCCATCAATCAGGGTATAAAAAGACAAAGAGATGGGAGAAAAACCAGAGGTAAGAGAGAAGGGTCATATTAAAAGTTAAAAACTAGTCAAAGAGGTTAAAAACTCAAAGGTCTAAAACCCAATAAAATATTTAGAACTCAAGTAACATCCTACAAAAATAAGTAAATATAAAATGGAGTTAATAAATAGGTACCTAAATTATGTGCAATATATTGTTACAGCTTGTTCAACTCTTTGACAACAGCAGGAACAAAGCTGTTTTTGTAGCGCTGAGTTCTACTTTTTGGGACAGCAAACCTCCGTCTTGAGGGAAGAAGCTGAAAGTTGCAGTGCAAAGGGTGGGAGTCATCATTTAAAATGGAGGTAGCCATCCTCTGTACTTGTCTGGTGTACAGGGATGTCAGGTTCAGCTGTGGCTCACCAAGCAAACGACTGGACCATCTAACTACCTGATGCAAGGATTTCCAAGGATTCTCCATGTGTATTTTTAGATATTTCATAGATTTTTTGAGTAATAATTTGATTGTTAGCTTAGCAAAAAATGTTGAGGAGATCAACTTAGAAAGGAGAAAGCCCCGTGGATGAAGAGGATTCTCAGGAGAAGTGTCCCAACCTTGACCAGAGTAATACATCCCCCGTGACCTGAAAAGGATTAAGCGGAAGAAGATGGATGGATGGATGGATGGATGGATGGATGGATGGATATTTATTCCTAACTTTGTTACAATATTTTTTTTTCAATATCTATTTATTGTATTTATTTGTATTTTTTATATTTATTCTTTTCAATATCTAGTGTATTGTTTTCTTATCAGCTTTGTTTCAAGTTGCTTTATGCTTGCTATTATATAGACCCTGGAGAGACTGCTCCTTGCTCACCTCCGCCCCCTGGTGGGACCAGCGATGGATCCACTCCAGTTCGCCTACCAGCATGGCATTGGGGTTGAGGATGCGGTGATCTTCCTCCTTCACCATTCTCTGTCCCACCTGGAGAAGCCCGGGAATGTGGTGAGGATCATGTTCTTTGACTTCTCCAGTGCTTTCAACACCATCCAACCAATGATCCTGAAGGACAAGATGCTGTGTGCAGGGGTGGACCAGCACCTGTCATCATGGATCCTGGACTACCTCACTAATCGGCCGCAGTCTGTGAGAACCCGGGACTGTGTGTCCGACACGATCATCGGTAGCACGGGGGCCCCCCAGGGAACGGTTCTGGCTCCCTTCCTGTTCACCCTTTATACTGCGGACTTCTCATACAACACAACACACTGCCATCTACAGAAGTTCTCTGACGACTCTGCGATCGTTGGCCTCATCTCCAGCGGAGATGAAGCTGAGTACAGAGGACTTATCCAGGACTTTGTGGACTGGTGCCATCGGAACTGCCTCCAGATCAACGCGAGGAAAACTAAGGAGCTGGTGGTGGACTTCCGCAGGCAAGGACAACCCCTCACAGCACCAGTAAATATACAGGGAACTGACATCGAGATGGTGACATCCTACAAGTATCTGGGTGTTCATCTGAACAATAAACTAGACTGGTCACACAATACTGACGCACTCTACAAGAAGGGACAGTGCAGGTTGTTCCTACTGAGGAGACTCAGGTCTTTTGGTGTACAAGGGGCGCTGCTGAAGACATTCTACGACACGGTGGTGGCATCAGCCATCACTTTTGGAGTGGTCTGCTGGGGCAGTGGCGTTACAGCAGCCGATAGGAAGAGACTGAACAAACTGATCAAGAAAGCTAGCTCTGTCCTGGGGCAATGCCTTGACCCAGTGGAGGAGATGGGAGAGAGAAGGATGGTGGCTAAACTGTCATCTCTGCTGGAGTCCGAGTTCCACCCTATGCAGGACATACTGAATGCACTGAGGAGCTCATTTAGCAGCAGACTACATCATCCTAGGTGCACAACCGAGAGGTTTCGCAGGTCCTTCCTACCTACAGCTGTCAGACTGTACAACCTAAGCAGGGCTGC
Source organism: Pholidichthys leucotaenia (assembly GCA_020510985.1). Lineage (NCBI taxonomy): Eukaryota > Metazoa > Chordata > Actinopteri > Cichliformes > Pholidichthyidae > Pholidichthys > Pholidichthys leucotaenia. Next base: position 153,805,639 of record CM035849.1, read on the forward strand.
TCGCAGAGATAGCAAAAAGACGTGACAACCTAATAGTATTGAATGCAAAAGATGCAATAGACTTACACAATGGTCCCCTCTGGTATACAACTAGGAAAATACCGGTTGCTACGGAGGGCGACAATATGTATGGGCACATAAACATACCATGTAGGATAACTAAGTAGACGGTTATGCTGTTTCATTCCATCTAGCTACAATGCTCCGCACTGTGTGTGTTTATATATTTATATATTTATTCCATCTAGCTACAATGCTCTGCACTGTGTTTATATATTTATATATTTATATGTACATATGTATACTCGCTGCTCTTGTTTTTTTTTTTTTCTAGTCTTCTGATTGTTGCTCTGAGTGTTGCTATCCCTGTGCTGTTGCAATCCTGGAATTTCCCCATTGTGGGACTAATAAAGGCTTATCTTATCTTATCTTATCTTATTTATTGCTTTTCCTGTGTTATATTTATTACTTTACCTATTCCTATACTGCTGAACATTTTTTCTATAGAAACACAAGTTTCTTTTGGATAAATCTTATGCTATATCTTTATATTTTTAAAGATTCTTCAGATGAAGAGCCATCCACCAGGACCACCAGTGGCTGGAGAGGAGCTGATTCCTGGACTACAAAAGAGATAAGAAAACACCTAGACATGGACACACAAAACAGCCTGTAAATTTGACACTGTAAGTTCTGGGCAAACACAAATATTTGAGAAGCTGTATAAGGGGTTCAGTTTCACTTTTTGCTATCTCATGACTGTTGTTCATGAACATTTGAAATATCTGGAGAGAGAAAACTGATAAAAATTCAATTCCACTTTGTGTATTAAACACTGTTTTAAGCATTTAAAACATAAAATAATGACAAATACTTGGCAGATTTTGAAATTTACACTTCTGAAGAAAAGAGCAAAATATTTTACATAAAAATCATTTTATGACATATTTATTGACAAAAAAAAGGATAAAAATCACCAGGTGAACTATTATAATTACAGGATTAAAGGGGTCATTGATGGAAAAATGATGTGTTTGTAGTTTGGTTTTAACTGTTTGAAATGAGTCTACTGGCCACTTAATTATCCCAAAATTTTCAAAACAGTCAATTCTCTTAAAAAACCACACAGCCTTTATCTCGCTTTTCTCTCCTAGAAATGCCAGAAATGTTTTTGACTTTTCTGTGTAAATCGTTAATGCCACATCTAGAAAAAACCAACCCACCGCCATCCTTGAGACCAGCCCACTGCTCACTTATTGGCCCGACTAGCTGTCTGAAAAAACAAAAAACAATAAACATAAAGTTCAACAAAGTGTTCAGAACACAAAATACAAACGAATGAGAAAAAAACTTACTTCAGGAGTTCACACCAGAGCCAAGCAGGGTTCTGGTGGAGACAAGGAGAAGGTAAACAATACAGCGGCAAGGAACAAATGAGAATAAAGTCATTAAATAGGGATCAGAACCCATTAGCATAATTAACAACAGGTGTGGGTACCTGAACAAGCAGGAGAAAGTGATGATACATAATTGGGATCAGCTGTCATGTAGATAGAAGTGGTGCTAAAGGTAGCCTATTAGCCCCTGAGCTAACATTGGTAACAGGAAGCTCAATCCAAACTGGGCTTATATTGTTATTTTTTTCAGATCTTTGTCACCCTAATAACCATCCCTGTTACCACCTGGTTCACTAATCCACAGTCCACAATATACCTTGCATCACTTCAGCCCATCTCCCAATAATTTTGCCTTGATTCCACAGCAAATCGCCAGCACCAGTGCACCAGTCACGGCAACCATCTACACCAGGACCCGAGAGTGCTGACTGGAGGCTGCTGGCTCTCACAGTCAGCTCCCCCACTGTCATCTGGGGCTCCTTGCAATTCTGCTCCGCTCTCGCGTGCAGCATAGGAGAACTGCCTCATGACAGGGAATACCCCAGCTGGCTGTGGTAGTGGAGTCCCGCAGAGCAAGACACTGCCCTTTGAGATCCCGTGGCTCTGTAGCTCACTTCTGCCAGCAGCCTCAGGTCCCGGGCCAGGTTGGTTGCTGCGATCCAGGGGGGATGGGGGTGTGTGATTTGTTGTGGAATCATGCCAAAATTATTGGGAGATGGGCTGGAGTAACACGAGATACACAATCGACTGTGGATCAGTGAACCAGCGCCTCACATCCAAGCTGGAAGGAGCTAGCCAGCTAGAAGCTACTCAGCTAATGGCAAACTGACGTAAGAGAGAGAGCAGAGTTGAACAGCTGAAGTCTGTTTCTTAAAGTGACAGGCTATAAGTCAGAGCATTTGAAGAAAGCCAAGAAAAATAAAAACAAATTTGTTTCAATAATTAAAAAAATTAAAGAAAATGTGAATGAAATATGTCACAAGCACTTCATTAAGACATGAGTGAGCTGTTAAAATGTGTAAAAAGTACAGTCCTTTAACTCAGGCATCTTGTTTGGTACAGATGACCCAAAATTTGGCCTTTGGCTGAAAGACTATAATGCTTCTCTACTCACCCATTCTCACACTAAATAAACTAAACAGGCAGGGAAATTCACACTACACAAGCCATTTATGTAAACAGTCAGCATTTATGGAAAAATATTGGAGCCATCCAAGAGTAAATACTGTCATGGTGTCCAGTTACATTCACCACTCATAATGTAAATTAATTTAAATAAAACCATCACAGTGGTCACAGTTTAGGGATCAACCAAATTAAAGCAATTTCTCTACAGTCCCAGAGGACCCAGGGTGGGATAAACGTCTCATCCCAAACCCTCGTCCTCGTCCGAGCTTTTCTACGATCAATAAATTGAATTTTCAATTTTAAAAAAAACAACAGTAGGGAGTAACAGTATGAAGAACATTAACATACAAAATAGAGTAAAAGAACAATTGGATTACAGTAATATCAAGCTGCTCCCACCCAGAATAATCTCCAAGTTTTATCTAATGTAGAAACAGATGCACAGTGAATGAAGAAACACGGCTATCTACACCGTATGCAGAAGTACATAGTAACCTTGGCCAACTTGATAGATCATCTGCCCCACAACTGGGAGGTTGCGGGTTCAAGTCCTGGCCGGGTCATACCAAAGACCATATAAAAATGGTACTTTCTGCCTTCTAGCGTGGTGCTCAGCGTAATAGAATGGGGGAAGGAAAAAGTTGTTAGTGGTGGCGCCTTGCATGGCAGCGGCCTCTCTGATTCTAGATGTGATTAACATTGTAGATAGGAAAAACTTAATTTTGTTCTACTGTACATGACTGGCTGTATGGACTGAATGACAATAAAGTTGGATTCTTCTTCTAACCTTAAGATTTTTTCTTTCCTCCTTGTTCATGTGTTCTACTCAAGTGAGTCACCCTTCTCCATCCGTGTTTGTGTGTGTGTGTGTGTGTCTGCATGTGCATGTGCATGTGCGTGTGTCATGCTGCTATTTAAGCACTTTACAGCGCAATTGATTTAAACCAGCCTGCAGAAAAAACAGGCCCCTTACAGCTACACAGATGTTATACCTTTGGATATTCACTATTATTATGCGCTGTCTTAACCACTGCTAAGACCCCCATCGCACTGGATGAAGACCCCACTATGCTCTCCATGACCTATATGTGTCAGGTTCTGAGCAAGGTTTGGGGACTATGCTTACGCTTTAAGTTTACCTTTGTTATTCTCTGCTTTCTTCATTTCAGCTCAGTTTGGTTATTGTGTTTATTTTCATGATATTGTCCCTGTTTATGTTCCTTGTAATTTGCCTTTTATTTCTGTTTGCCATGATTATCCTTTTAGTTCTTGTCATGAATGCCCCTCAGGGCAGAGAGGTGAGACCAACGTGCTGTACTGTGAGCTTCTGAAGTTTATTACAAAAAACAACAAACATAAAGTTCAACAAAGTGTTCAGAACACTTTGTACACAGGTACTCTGGGCTCGGCCCTGTGGAGGTCTAGCTCCGAGGTCTAGCTCCGATTCTGCGGTGGCGGCCCCTGCAGCAGGCTTGGTGGTAAATGCAGTCTCTATAGCACTAGCTGAAGTGACCCATGCAGGAGACTCGTCCAGTGTGGCGGCTGGGATTCGGCTCACTGTTTGCGCTGGACTCAGCGTAACCAAAGTCAGGGGATGCTCTGTCATCAGTGCAGGCTTTGGGTCGCAGAAAGCACTCTCCCTCTGTCCGTAGCATGGCTGCAGGGCTGCATTCAGATCATCCAGAACTGCAGGCTCCTCCATCTTCCTGCAGTTCTGTTCTGGGGCCAGCGGACACTCAGGGACAGCAGGAGGAGACACAAAGAGAGCAGGTAAAAGGTGTATAGCTGCAGCAGATGGTGATGACTCAGAGGACTGCACGGTATGAGCCTCACCACTGGAAATCAGACAAGGTAATTCATGTGTGAATTGACTGAGAATGAAAAAAACACTTGCCTGTTTTCCCGGGGCATGATGTCTTCTGCAGCAGCTGGTGTTAGGTCAGCCCTCTCCGTGTCTACAGTGGATGTACGCCCCTCAGAGGACTGTGGAGGAGCAGCCCCAGTGGACATGGAAGTGGGCAAAGCTGGAGGAAAAAGAGGTGACCTCTCGGTAGCAGAAGAAGGTACCAAGGAGACGCAAGAGACAGCAGCTGCAGGAAAGCAAGGAGCTGGCGGAACAGCTGAAGAGGAAAAACACAGTGTGCACACTGCTGAGGGCGGCTTCCGCCTAGGCGAAGGGGAATTAGCTGTGGCAGGAGTGTTCCTCTGGTGGGTTTTCCTAGAGTGGTGGTGAGGAGTGGGAGGCGGAAGCGTTGGCTCACGGTAGAGAGAGAGGCTCCGGAGTCAGGGGACATTCAATCATTGGCTCAGACTCCGGTTCCCTCAGTGAAATCTTCTCCAGTTCCTTGGCCAAATCCGGGAGGAGCCATGGCTTCACCTCTAGGAGGAGGTCAATCTTTGCCAATAAAACCTGCCTACACTCCTCCAGCTCCTCGGCCGATGGAGTGGGCCAAGGCTTGGGAGAAGGAGGCAGAGCTGCCGCTGGAGAGTGGCAAGAGGCTGGAGGCTTACTTTTGCTTGAGTGCTTGCTCTTTGTTGGCGCAGGCGCCGGTATCGGAGCTGGTTCCCCCGGCTCACTGCTCATTGGTGAAGGGAGGAATATGGAGAGAAGTAGGTCGGTGAGCTCCGTGTGGTCACACAGGCTGGGGCATGCCCAAGCACCTGCGCCGCGTCCTCCATACACTCTCGAGCTGCCATGGGAGTACAAGAGGCTCGAGCCTGTAGTAGGATATCCTCCAGCACGCTTACTGCCCACCGCTCCATTCCGTCTAATCCCACGGTGAACTTCTCCGGGGTCACAGACATGGTAATTTTGGTATAGAGAAGAAAAGAAACCAAATGGGGAAAAAATGGAAAAACCAATGAGCTTCGCCACTGCCAAGTGAAAGAAACAAAAAATCAACAAACTCACAGCAGCTGGGTCCCTAACTGGACACTGTATTCTGTCATGAATGCCCCTCAGGGCAGAGAGGTGAGACCACATGCTGTACTGTGAGCTTCTGAAGTTTATTACAAAAAACAACAAACATAAAGTTCAACAAAGTGTTCAGAACACAAAATACAAATGAATGAGAAAAAACTTCAGGAGTTCACACCAGAGCCAAGCAGGGCTCTGGTGGAGACGAGGAGAAGGTAAACAATACAGCGGCAAGGAACAAATGAGAATAAAGCCCTCAAATAGGGATCAGAACCCATTAACATAATTAACAAAAGGTGTGGGTATCTGAACGGGCAGGAGAAAGTGATGATACATAATTGGGATCAGCTGAGGCAATGAGAGGGAGGCAACCAACACTGACATCTGACAGGGCACGCCCACATGAAGCTTCACACCCCTGACAGCTGTCAACAGTAAAAGGACCATACAAGGGATATAAAGAATAAAATAACATGCCAAAGTATAATTATAAATAAGTACAAAAAATAAAATTATGACACTAACACAAACAGAAGGATGGCAAGCAGAACATTAAAACATAAACCCCAAAAGGCATAAATTGCATCAGATAAGTAAATAAGCAGAAAAAGCCATGAGACCGAGTCTGGTGGGGATCTCCAGCACTGGGCTCATGACAGTTCTGCCTTGTCATTTTTCTCACCTCAGTCTTAGTATAGTTCCTCGTAGTCCCATTTATTAATATTATTATGGTGATCACAGTTATGCTTGGGTTTGATGATTATTGTTCTCATGGTTATGTTATCATGTTTATTCCTGTCTGTCATGTTTGCCCTTTTCAGGGCATGAATGAGACGCCAAATGCCGACAGTGAGTTTGTATTTTTATTAAAGAAAAGTAACAAAATAACAAGCCACGTGGGGCAAAATACAAACAACTATACATGCGACCCAGAAGGGTGAAACAGAGAGAGAAATAAAGAGTCACTATAAACACTTACATTCAACGAGTGAGGGCAGAACCTAATGCTGTACAAAAGACTGGAACCGGGCGTAGGGATTCCAGTGAGGGAAAAGGCGAGGTCGCAGCGAGGAGTAAGCCTCAACTACCACCTTAAATACTAACACAAAAGGCCAAGGGCCAAACAGGTAAAGAGAAAACGTAATCACTAAATTATAATCAGCTGTGACAGGGCCGGCTCGACTTGACAGCCGGAAGTCCGGCTGGAGTGCTGTCACAGTAAAAGCACCAGAGAGACAAATAATAACAGAACTAAAAATACAAGGAAAACGGAAACATACTGAGTGACTTGAACGTGGATCAGCTCTGCACTCAGATCGCCACACTGTCATGATTTGGGTTTGGTCTTTTGTTTTGACAGTGCCTTTTGTTTACTTCTGGTTTTGTTTTGTAAGTTTTTGCTTTGTTTATTATTCATGGCTGCTTTTGATTTCTTGATTATTGATTGTTCACGGGTGTTCTTGATTTGTTTCCTTATTTATAGAGGTCGCGTGCTGCCTTTGGTGTGGCGATCTTCATGCTGTCACGCTATCCTGCTCATGGTTTTGCATCTTGCTTTTGTTTCTCACTCATGTTTGGAATTTAGTTTTTGGTTAATAAATCATGCCTCAACATGCCTTTGCACTTGAGTCCGGTTCTTTGCCCTGGAGGAGCAATCATGACAATATGAATGTGGTTGGACTGCGTAAAAATTGAAAAAACTCCTTTATTGTGAATTTATGGGTTTTCCCCCTATTTTCCCCTGTTTTCCACATCCTTGAAGCATTCCCGACCACGCTCTCAGCAGCACATTCCCTTGACGATCGGACCACAGACACCCACCATCATACCAAGCTCTGAACATGCCCTAGCTTGACCCTCCTAGGACTGTGTCAGGATGCAGCTATGCACTAGAAGATCATACCACCCTAGTGCTATATTGCCACCTTTATCAGTGTGGTCAGTGATGCTCCAAATTCTTGATGACCAAGCCACACCGGTAAGCATGGGCCCCACAACTTTAATACACTGTCACCACTGCCACTACGCTCCACCCAGGACCCTGGTACAATGTTAGCATGATCATTAACTACAAGGACCTCTCTAGGAAAGTTGTGTGCATGCTTAAAACTATCCATGCTCAATCAAGCATAACAGGGATCCCATTATGTTCTTAAAATGGTCCCAAAGACCTTGCCAAGACTCTGCAAAGACCATCCATGTCCTGGCTGATTTCTTAGGTCGTAGTGTGGTCTTCATCCAATGTGAAGGGGGTTTAAACATGGGCCTAGTCCTTGCCTTCTTTTAAAACACAAATCCAACAAAGTCATAACTTTCAAGCGGACGTGAGGTGAAATAGCAAAACTCAAAAATAGCTTAAAAATACAGGAGCACAATGCACACCATGAACTACCACTCGGAAGAAGTTCTACATTCACTGCACTACACAATGACAGAATGAAGATGAAGATTTTGATTCACTTCTGACTTGTGACTGAGGCTGAGCTTTCGTACAGTGGGCAGTATATTTTACTCCAGGATGCCTTGGTAGTCTTGAGACGTCATTTTATCCTGCACAGATTTAAGGTTCCCTGTGCCAGATGTAGCAAAGCAGCCCCAAAACAAAACCAAGTCCCCTCCATGTTTCACAGTAGGTATGTCAGGTGTACCTCTCCGAGGTTTAAGGACAGACTCACATGCTGGGCGACGTTTTGGCATATTTATTAATACCGTGAAAGAAAAAGCAGCTCATGGGGAGAAACAGAGAATAACGTCGTGACGGCAGACAACTTGAGAATGATGATCACACGAGTTGGAAATGGCCTATAATGACGAGCACGCTGTATGGAGAGTAAGGTGTGCAGTGCACAAATAAAACAGGAGCTGATTAACAAGTTGAGGCATATCCATGAATGATTAACAACAAAAGAACCGATAAACAGAGGAGCAGAATAAACTGAGAGCGCTGTCACAAAATAGACTAGACTAGACTAGACTAGACAAGACTAGACTAGAATAGAATAGGCTTTTATTGTCTTTGTACAGTTGTACAGCACAATGAAATTGTGAGTGCTCACCTGTGACCATATCGTAGTTGCAGGTGAACAGAACAGCATAAGACAAAGCCCATTGGAGAAGGCTGGTTGAGGCCCTATGCTTGAGACCGAGTGAAGAGGACTAAGTAAGTAAGAAAGGGTGAGGGCATACTAAGCACTAATGAAAACTAAGGAGAGACATACAACTAAAGAGTGGAACATGTTTGCAAACATGTCTCCCATGACAGTTCCCCCCCTTAAGGGTGGATTCCAGATGACCCCAAAGAGTAACATCAACAGAAAACAAACAAACAAAAAAAGGGTTTTGGGCAGCTCGGTGGCGCGGTGGCTAGCATTGTGGCAGCACAGAAAGGTCACGGGACTGATTCCACCCCGACCATTGTGGGTTCGATTCCACCCCCTGACCATCGGTGACCCTTCTGTGTGGCGTTTGCATGGACAAAGTGAAGTAGACCAAAAGATTCTCAAAAGCTAGATATCATGCTGTGATCCAAAGAAATTCATTAACAAATGAGAAATAAAGTAATTGAGATCTATCAGTCTAAAAAAGGTTATAAACCCATTTCTAAAGCTTTGGCACTCCAGCAAACTACAGTGAGAGCTGTTATCCACAAATGGTGAAAACATGGAACAGTGGTGAACCTTCCCACGAGCGGCCGGCTGACCAAAATTACCCCAAGATCACAGCGATGACTCATCCAAGAGTTCACGAAAGACCCCACAACAACATCTAAAGAACTACAGGCCTCACTTGCCTCAGTTAAGGTCAGTGTTCATCAGTGTTGGGAGCAACTTTGATTTCAGCGATTTCAACCATGTTTCACTGTCTCCCATTCTACCCACGTTTACCCAGTATGTCACATGCCACACTAGAGACAATAAAACACTGGACTTATTCTACACAAACACTAAGGAGGCGTACACCTCATCACAACTCCCCACACTCAGGAGATCAGATCACAACTTGGTTCATCTCTGGCCGGTGTACAAACCCCTAGTGCACAGACAACCTCCGGCCATGCACACAGTGAAGTTATGGTCTAAGGAGGCAATGGACACTCTAAAGGGCTGTTTTGAAACCACCGCCTGGGAGCAGCTCTGCGATCCACATGGTGAGGACATCGATGGCCTTACTCACACCATCACGGACTACATCAGCTTCTGTGTGGACAACACCGTTCCCACCAAGACCACACAGTGTTGCTCAAACAACAAACCCTGGATCAACCCTGCGATAAAAACACTTCTGAGAGAGAAGAAGAGGATCTTCAGGTCGGGGAACAGGGAGATGCTGAAGTCCGTACAGAGGGAGCTGAGGAGAAAGATCAGTGAAGGCAAGCACAGCTTCAGGAAGAAGATGGAGGACAAGCTGCAAAAGAGCGACATCAGCGGGGTCTGGAGAAACCTTAAAACCATCTCTGGGCTCCAGAATACCTCCCCCCAGGCCACGGGAGGCAGGGAGTGGGCGAACAATCTGAATCTGTTTTTTAATAGGTTTGACCAACCGCCCTCCCCCCCGACTGCACAACAACCACTGCTGCCACTGAAGACATCAAGTACTGCTGCCCACTCCCCACTCCACCATCACCCCCCCCCCCACTCCCAACACACAGCCCCCCAACCTGACCCTCACTAAGACCCAGGTGAGGACGGAGCTGAGGAAGATCAAGGCGAGGAAGGCGTCGGGACCGGACGGCATCAGTGCAAAGCTCCTCAAGTCTTGTGCAGACCAGCTGTGTGGGATTGTGGAGTACATCTTCAACCTGAGCCTGAAGCTGGGGAGGGTACCACAGTTGTGGAAAACATCTTGTGTGGTACCTGTACCAAAGACTTCCCACCCCAAAGATCTGAACAGCTACAGACCAGTGGCCCTGACATCCCACATGATGAAGACCCTGGAGAGACTGCTCCTTGCTCACCTCCGCCCCCTGGTGGGACCAGCAATGGATCCACTCCAGTTCGCCTACCAGCATGGTATTGGGGTGGAGGATGCGGTGATCTTCCTCCTTCACCGTTCTCTGTTCCACCTGGAGAAGCCCGGGAATGCAGTGAGAATCATGTTCTTTGACTTCTCCAGTGCTTTCAACACCATCCAACCGATGATCCTGAAGGACAAGCTGCTGTGCGCAGGGGTGGACCAGCACCTGTCATCATGGATCCTGGACTACCTCACAAACCGGCCACAGTTTGTGAGAACCCGGGACTGTGCATCCGCCACGATCATCGGTAGCATGGGGGCCCCCCAGGGAACGGTTTTGGCTCCCTTCCTGTTCACCCTTTATACTGCGGACTTCTCACACAACACAACACACTGCCATCTACAGAAGTTCTCTGACGACTCTGTGATCATTGGCCTCATCTCCAACGGAGATGAAGCTGAGTACAGAGGGCTTATCCAGGACTTTGTGGACTGGTGCCATCGGAACTGCCTCCAGATCAATGCCAGGAAAACTAAGGAGCTGGTGGTGGACTGCCGTAGGCAAGGACAACCCCTCACAGCACCAGTAAACATCCAGGGAACAGACATTGAGATGGTGACATCCTACAAGTACCTGGGTGTTCATCTGAACAATAAACTAGACTGGTCACACAATACTGACGCACTCTACAAGAAGGGACAGTGCAGGCTGTTCCTACTGAGGAGACTCAAGTCTTTTGGTGTACAAGGAGCACTGCTGAAGACATTCTACGACATGGTGGTGGCATCAGCCATCACTTTTGGAGTGGTTTGCTGGGGCAGTGGCATTACAGCAGCCGATAGGAAGAGACTAAACAAACTGATCAAGAAAGCTAGCTCTGTCCTGGGGCAGCGCCTTGACCCAGTGGAGGAGATGGGAGAGAGAAGGATGGTGGCTAAACTGTCATCTCTGCTGGAGTCCGAGTTCCACCCTATGCAGGACACACTGAATGCACTAAGGAGCTCATTTAGCAGCACACTACATCATCCCAGGTGCACAACCGAGAGGTTTCGCAGGTCCTTCCTACCAACGGCTGTCAGACTGTATAACCTAAGCAGGGCTGCTCGCAGAGATAGCAAAAAGACGTGACAACCTAATAGTATTGAATGCAAAAGACGCAATAGACTTACACAATGGTCCCCTCCGGTATACAACTAGGAAAATACCGGTAGCTATGGAGGGTGAGAATATGTATGGGTACATAATCATACCATGTAGGATAACTAAGTAGACGGTTATGCTGTTTCATTCCATCTAGCTACAATGCTCCGCACTGTGTGTGTTTATATATTTATATATTTATTCCATCTAGCGACAATGCTCCACGCTGTGTGTGTTTATATATTTACATATTTATTCCATCTAGCTACAATGCTCCGCACTGTGTGTGTTTATATATTTATATATTTATTCCATCTAGGGACAATGCTCCACGCTGTGTGTGTTTATATATTTACATATTTATTCCATCTAGCTACAATGCTCCGCACTGTGTGTGTTTATATATTTATATATTTATTCCATCTAGCTACAATGCTCCGCACTGTGTTTATATATTTACATATTTATTCCATCTAGCTACAATGCTCCACACTGTGTGTTTATATATTTACATATTTATTCCATCTAGCTACAATGCTACACACTGTGTTTATATATTTACATATTTATTCCATCTAGCTACAATGCTCCACACTGTGTTTATATATTTACATATTTATTCCATCTAGCTACAATGCTCCACACTGTGTGTTTATATATTTACATATTTATTCCATCTAGCTACAATGCTCCGCACTGTGTGTGTTTATATATTCATATATTTATTCCATCTAGCTACAACACTCCACACTGTGTGTGTGTTTATATATTCACAAATTTATTCCATCTAGCTACAATGCTCCGCACTGGGTGTGTTTATATATTCATATATTTATTCCATCTAGCTACAATGCTCCGCACTGTGTTTATATATCTATATATTATTCCATCTAGCTGCAATGCTCTGCATCGTGTGTCTATATATTTATGTTTATATGTACATATGTATACTCGCTGCTCTTGTTTTTTCTTGCCTTCTGATTGTTGCTCTGAGTGTTGCTATCCCTGTGCTGTTGCAATCCAGGAATTTCCCCATTGTGGGACTAATAAAGGCTTATCTTATCTTAACTTTGTAACATGTTACTGTAACGCCACTACTTTTGCAGTAACGTGCTGTGTAACGAAATTACTGTTTAAAAATTCAGTAAAGCATTACAGTTACTGAAATTTGATCAGATGTGCTACTCGTGTTACTTGTTTTATTAATATGGATAGATATTTTTAGCCCAAATAAATACAAACTGACCTTACACAGCTAACGCGCCATCAGTCAACGTTGCAAAGAGCCTCTTCACAGTTGCAGCCAGCAGCCACAAATGGGGTTTGCTCCTGCTGGGAAAATATGATGCTACTTTGTTTTTGTGGAAATAGACAGATTATTTTCTTTTGTCGCGGTTAAGGACAAAAGCATATTTGTGGGCCATGTGAGACCGACTGCAATCTTCAGAAGCACCTGAACAGCACCAAGATCAAAGCCAATGCTATGCCAGCACAGTCTTATTAGTGGATTTATGTTATCTGAACTGCAATGCTAGATTTCAAGCACGGGTATGCATCTGGACAGTCTGTGACCCAGCAAGAATTAAACTGACTGATTGCCAGATACATCCTTACAGACTAAAGATCTGATAACAGTCATTTTCCATCAGACAGCTGAGACTGTGAGCCACTGAAGTTAAAACACATTTACTTGCTACCTGGATAAAGATTATTCAGAAATGGATTTTGATCTCCAAAAGGAATTGCAGGGACTGGGTCATGTGTCTGTCACAGCAGACATTTGGATTGTGGATAATGGACATTTTCTTTGGATATCTGCGCAGTGGATTAAATCCATAATCATAAAGGTAAGAAACACTGACAGCTTTATGCAGTGTTGCCAACTCACTCTTTTGGAGTGATTCTCATTCTTTTTCCCTCTCTCTCACGCCACAAACCCTATTTTACACTCCAAAATGAGGAAATTACTGGCAATTTCATGTTGATTTTCTTCAATTTTTTTCCACAATAAGAGCGCTCAAGGTAGGATAAAGCAGACTGAACATGTTTTAAAAGCTCTGTCTGAAGCAGTCAGTTTTCAGCTTGACATTAATAAGCCCGTAATGTAATCCATCCATCCATTCATCTTCTACTGCTTTTCCGGAGGTCTGGGTCGCGGAGGCAGCAGTTCAAGCAGAGAAGCCCAGACTTCCCTCTCCCCAGCCACCTGCTCCAGCTCTTCAGAGAGGATACCAAGGCGTTCCCAGACCAGCTGGGAGACAGTCTCTCCACTGAGTCCTGAGTCTGCCCCGGGGTCTCCTCCTAGAGGAGGAGACCTGGGAGGCATCCAGGAGGCATCCTAATCAGATGCCCATACCACCTCAATTGACTCCTTTCAATGTGGAGGAGCAGCGGTTCTACTCTGAGCCTCTCCCGGATGACTGAGCTCCTCACCCTATCTCTGAGGGTGAGTCCAGCAATCCTACGGAGTAATGTAATCCATTAATTAAATTACTATGTGTGCAAGATGATTTAAGTATGCATTTAAAAGTGATGTGAGAGTTAGATTTCCAAGTAACTAGTTACTTTAATCATGCAGTAACTTGCACGTAACTCAGTTACTTTCGAAACGAAGTAAGTAGGAACTGTAACTGGTTACTATTTTTTACTAACTTGCTCAACACTGGTGTTCATGACCACCATAAGAAAGAGACTGGGCAAAAATGGCCTGCATGGCAGAGTTCCAAGACGAAAACCACTGCTGCGCAAAAAGAACATAAAAGCTCATCTCAGTTTTGCCAGAAAACATCTTGATTATCCCCAAGACTTTTGGGAAAATACTCTGTGGACTGACAAGACAAAAGCTGAACTTTCTGGAAGGTGAGTATCCCATTACATCCGGCGTAAAAGTAACACAGCATTTTAGAAAAGGAACATTATACCAACAGTAAAATATGGTGGTGGTAGTGGGATGGTCTGGGGCTGTTTTGCTGCTTTGGGACCTGTAAGACTTGCTGTGGTAAATGGAATCATGAATTCTGCTGTCTACCAGAAAATCCTGAAATCTGTTCATTACCTCAAGCTGAAGTACACTTGGGTTCTGCAGCAGGACAATGATCCAAAACACATCAGCAAGTCCACCTCTGAATGGCTTAAGAAAAACAAAATGAAGACTTTGGAGTGGCCTAGTCAAAGTCCTGACCTGAATCCAATTGAGATGCTGTGCATTACCTTAAAAAGGCGGTTCATGCTTGAAAACCCTCCAATGTGGCTGAATTACAACAATTCTGCAAAGATGAGTAGGCCAAAATTCCTCCACAGCACTGTAAAAGACTCATTGCCAGTTATCGCAAACCCTTGATATGCAGTTGTTACTGCTAAGAGTGGCCAAACCAGTTATTAGGTTTAGGGGGCAATCACTTTTTCACACAGGGCCATGGAGGTTTCGAGTTTTTCCCCTTAATAATAAACACCTTCATTTAAAAACTGCATTTTGTGTTTACTTGTGTTGTCTTTGTCTAATATTTAAATTTGTTTGATGATCTGAAACATTTTAGTGTGACAAACATGCAAAAAAAAAAAAGAGAAATCAGGAAGGAGGCACACAATTTTTTACACTACTCTGTGTGTGTGTGTGTGTATGTATATGTGTGTATGTATGTATGTATGTGTGTATATACGTATATATATACTGTATATATATATATATGTATATATATACAGTATATATATATATATATATATACAGTATATATACAGTATATATATATATATATATATTGAATTGTGGTTCAAGAGAATTATTTTAAAAAACAAACTCATGAAACAGGCCTGGACAAAAATGATGGCACCCTTAACTTAATATTTTGTTGCACAACCTTTTGAGGCAATCACTGCAATCAAACAATTTCTGTAACTGTCAATGAGACTTCTGCACCTCTCAGCAGCTATTTTGTCCCACTCCTCATGAGCAAACTGCTCCAGTTGTCTCAGGTCTGAAGGGTGCCTTCTCCAGACAGCATGTTTCAGCTCCTTCCACAGATGTTCAATAGGATTTAGATCAGGACTCATAGAAAGCCACTTTAGAATAGTCCAATGTTTCACACTTACCCATGCTTGGGTATTTTTAGCTGTGTCTTTTGGGTCATTATCCTGTTGCAAGACACATGACCTGCAACTGAGACCAAGCTGTCTGACACTGGGCAGCACATTTCTCTCTAGAATACCTTGATAGTCTTGAGATTTCATTGTACCCTGCACAGATTCAAGACACCCTGTGCCAGATGCAGCAAAGCAGCCCCAGAACATAACAGAACCTCCTCCATGTTTCACAGTAGGGGCAGTATTCTTTTCTTGGTATGCTTCATTTTTGCATCTGTGAACATAGAGCTGATGTGCCTTGCCAAAAAGTTCCAGTTTTGTCTCGTCTGTCCATAGGACATTCTCCCAGAAGCTTTGTAGCTTGTCAACATGCGGTCTGGCAAATTCCAGTCTGGCTTTTTTATGATTTGTTTTCAACAGTGGTGTCCTCCTTGGTCGTCTCCCATGAAGTCCACTTTGTCTCAAACAATGATGGATGGTGCGATCTGACTCTGATGTACCTTGACCTTGAAGTTCACCATGAATGTGTTTAGAGGTTGTTCTGGGCTCTTTTGTTACCATTTGTATTATCCGTCGCTTCCATTTTTCATCAAGTTTCCTCCTGCGGCCACGTCCAGGGAGGTTGGCTACAGTCCCGTGGATCTTAAATTTCTGAATAATATGTGCAACTGTAGTCACAGGAACATCAAGCTGCTTGGAGATGGTCTTATAGCCTTTACCTTTAACATGCTTGTCTATAATTTTCTTTCTAATCTCCTGAGACAACTCTCTCCTTTGCTTCCTCTGGTCCATGTTTAGTGTAATACACACCATGTCACCAAACAGCACAGTGACTACTTGTCACCCTTTAAATAGGCCGACTGACTGATTACAAGTTTGTAAACACCTGTGATGTTAATTAGAGGACACATCTTGGTTGAACATGTCCCTGTGGTCACATTATTTTTAATCTTTTCTAGGGGTACCATCATTTTTGTCCAGGCCTGTTTCATGAGTTTGTTTTTTAAAGTAATTCTGTTAAACCACAATTCAAAAGCATTGTGTGATTTTCATTGGTTAATTTTCATAGAATTTTTATTTATTACCACTTTTGTCAGATTCAAGTTATTTCTGTGACCACTGTGGGTTTTTCTTTCATTAACAGAGGGGTACTAACAATTTTGTCCACATGCGTACACACACACACACACACACACACACACACACACACACACACACACACACACACACACACACACACGTCATGCATGGACAAATGTAGACAAAAACTTTTTTTAAAGCTCTTAAAGTAAACTTCATACAAAGTGCAGTTAAAGAAATCAATACTTGGTGTCAGGATCATCTTTCTATAAAATCAAAACTGTTCTGCTTCAACACCTGGCAAAGCTTTTTCTGTGGATTAAGTTTGTGTCACAGCTTTTATGACTCATGACCTTGAGATCAAGGCTTGATTGGGATCAGAAGCTCTATTGCAGCTGAAGATAGCTCTCTATCACTAAGGATGTGCGTTGGGCATTCTTATCAGAGAGTAAATATCGTTTTGGGGACCAAACACCTTCCAGACGATATTACAAACAGGATAAGACATCTTAAATTTTTGTGCACTACTGTAAGTGTGCTAAATGAGTGATTCTTTTCATGTCAGTTTATTAGCTTGTGTGACCTTCACAGTACTGTAGACCCTGCAGTGAAGAGGCGAGACCAGAGGAAGACTTACAGCAGAGAGCTGATGACTCAATGCTACACAAAAGCCTCTGCATGTGCACATCAGAGAAAAAAAGAGGGTAATACATACAGTATTGTATGTCAGTTTGCAAGGTTAAATTATTTCTGTATTTGTGTGCATGATGGCAGGTGGAATCATGTAGTCATTTGCATCTGTTAACAGGTGTGAGGTGGGAGAGTGTGAGTTTGTGTGCATTTGTGTTTGTTGGCAGTTTACCAAATGACACATGTGAGAGAGTTTTCTGTGTTTGTGGGAGTGGACGAGAAAATAAAACGGATATGCTTTTCCAGTGAAGCAGGTCTGTGTGTGTTTGGACTCCCAATCAAGGTCACTAATACAAACACACACTCAGCGGACACACTCCAACAGCTACCTGTTTGTTTTTGGACTCATGTGTTACATACATGCACGCATGCTTACACACAAATGACACACTCGCCCTCCGGGGTTTGAGTGAAGGATACACAGCAGGTGTGGGTCAAACCAGCAGAGCCACATCGCACCTCTCAGCGTGGTGTACTCCTCCGCTGCTGACCTCAGCTGAAAATAGAACCAGGAAGTCGTTATTTCAGGATCTCATTTCCACCCACACTAGGGGTAGAGCACAATTAGCACAACATCTCTGTCGCTGCAGTGTTTCCAAATGCTCTTTCAGTGCCTAGCTTGCTTTGACTATTGCAAGTGAGTGTTAGTGAATTTGTTGAAAAGCTGAATTTATTTACATGATACTGATTTTCCAAACACCGCACATATTTGGAACATATTTGATATAAATTGTCAATTTCCCCTACAAAGTCATCTTTTAGAGCACCTCTGGCCCATTTTCAGTGACATTAGTTGAAAGTATTTGTTCTAAGACATTTGCCATCTTACCACTTACACTACTACCTATAAAATGACATTTTATGCATAGACTAGTACAATTAAAGAAAAGAAAGCATTGCTGAGTCTGTTTATCCCTGGTTTATATATATATTTTTTAAAAATTAAATCACCCTTATTGTCATTCAACCGTACAACCAATCATATACAGTAGAACGAGATTGTGTTTTACCTATCTACTGTGTCAATCACACACACCCCAAGTGTAGAATCAGTGGGCCGCTGCCATGCAAGGCACCGCCACAGATTTCCCTTCTCCATTCCATTATTGCTGAGCACCAAGCTGGACGGCAGGAAGTTCCACTTTTATATGGTCTTCGGCATGACCCGGCCGGGATTTGAACCCCTGCCTCCCGGGTGTGGGGCGGATGCTCTACCAACTGAGCCACCACTCCGGTATATTTGCTCTAACTGCTCTATCCATTCTCTATTACCCAGACAATCTCTTTCTTCACTGTCTACTGGATTTCCCTTTCTGCTAGTCTTTGTGTTTCCCTTCTTCTTTGCTTTTCTCTACCTCTGTTTCTTCCTCATCTTTTCTGTCTTGTTTCTTTTCCCTTCTTTATCTTCACCTCACAATCTGTTTTCTCAGCACTTGGCAGGGTTTCTGCATTTCCTGCAGTCAGTGTTTTGCAGTGTGTCTGTTCTGTGTGATTTTACCGTCTCTGTGTCTACACTCATCTCCGCGCCTATGTTTGTTCATAGTCACGCATACATGGATGTGTCATGGCTGTAAACATGCAACATCCTTCCCCGCTTCATCATCAAAGAGAAGCATTTATCCCACATTGCACAATAACTGAAAACAGAAATAGCTGTTAATCAAAACTGTTCATAAAGTTTTGAAGAGAGAAAATAAAAGCAGACATCCAGTCAAGAAAGACATGCAGAAACAAAATAAAAGCAGACATTCAGTCAAGAAAGACACGCAGAAACTGTTGTTAGCATTGCTCAACAACTAACTCTTACACTTTTTAACAGGATTAAGGGTCAACTCAAGATGCAATGCAATAGATCAGTTTCATTTCAAGGAGGAGTGCACAAAAATATACCTCTACAGATACAAACACACCATTAACATAAAAAATCTGATCTTTTACCTGGTTTCACCTAGCAACTTTTTTTAAATGCTTTCTTAAATATTTCCTCTCTCTCATACAAAATTTTTTTGTGCTTACAAAAAAATTAGTGGTGGTGGGTGTTGTTCATCAAGTTTGTTAATTGTGATCAATCATGGTACAAAAAATCAAACAAACTATGGAACTTTCAAAACGCCGGTACTGTTTTAAGTCAGACAGGCAACTCAAAACAAAGATACGTGAAGCTCAATTCATGACCCATACTCCTCATTTTATGCAGTTCTGAATGCTCAAATCAGTTTGTGGAGTATCTCTGTCATACTATGTGGACATATGGATTATATCAATGCACAATCCTGACTTGAACCGTGGAGAGAAGGGAATAAGCCAACAGAGAGGCAAAAGCACGGTTTTGAACTTTCCTACTTCGCCCTCTGACCATGGTTGGAAGGCATAGGGGAGGATACCTTGTTGTCCTGCAGGGCTGAAGAGAGAGGCCCACTTCAGGTTCAATGGCCCAACCAAAAGCTACTCCACACAGCAGTAGGTGACAGACAGGTGGACACCTCTGCCTTCATTTAGAGTGTGTTTATTTCACCACCTATCCAACACTTCTTCCAATACCTTTACATCTTGATCCAAGATGGCGCCCACAGCGGTCGACATGGTGCTTCGCTGTGCTCTTTGTTTGTTTTTGTTTGTCAATTGTGTGTCTGCTTGCACTTATACCCGTGAAGAACTTCTAAATATCAGGACTTTCACCCCCACGGACCTCCTCCCAGTTTTTCTAGCCCCTGCCGCCGATCTGGTTTATTGTTTGGCTCGGAAAGTGAGACGGCGGAAGAGAGGAAGACGAGCGGGCGCTCTCGTACGACTTCGCAGGAGAGGCTCGCGAACGGCGCTGCCTGGCATATTTCTGTCCAATACCAACTCTCTCTCTAACAAGGTGGATGAACTGAGACTGCTGATGCGTTTTAAGGACCTCTCCTCCTCAGCTGTCCTCTGCTTTACTGAGACCTGGCTCCGGGAAAATATACCGGACAGCGCGCTGCGCCTCGACGGCTTCCAGCTCTTCCGTGCTGATCGTGACACAGAGCTTTCCGGCAAGACCACAGGAGGCGGTGTCTGCTTCTACATCAACTGCAGCTGGTGCTCTGATGTAACGGAAATTTCCAAACACTGTTCTCCTGCCTTGGAATTTCTTGTTATCAATTGCAAGCCCTTCTATTCCCCGCGGGAGTTTGCTTCTTTCATAATGATCGCTGTGTACGCCCCTCCCGACGCGGACACGCGCGAAGCTCAGCGCGTGCTCGCGGATCACATTCAACACACAGAGCGGAGTTTTCCAGACTCGCTGATTATTGTGGCTGGCGACTTTAATCAGTGCAATCTGAGCCACGATCTCCCCCGCTACAAACAGTTTATTAAATGCCCCACCAGAGGATTAAACACACTGGATCACTGTTACACCACAGTGAAAGACGCATATCGCGCTGTCCCTCGCGCTGCGCTGGGATTATCTGATCACGTGATGGTTCACCTCATTCCCACATACAGACAGAGATTGAAGCTCACTAAACCTGTTGTGAGCACTACGAAGATACGGACCAGTGATGCTGAGGAGAAGCTGGAAACGTGCATGGAAATATCTGACTGGGGCATGCTTAAAGGAGCCACGCATGATCTGGATGAGTACACGGACACTGTGAACTCATATATCCACTTTTGTGAAGAGAACATTCTTCCATCACGCACCAGGGTGAGTTACTCTAATGACAAACCCTGGTTCACAGCTAAGCTCAGACAGATCAGGAAGGAGAAGGAAGCAGCGCTGAAAAGTGGAGACAGGGACTGCTACAGGGAGGTTAAATACCGGTTTAACAGAGAGCTGAAGAGGGCTAAATCTGTGTACTCAGAGAGACTCCAGCAGCAGTTCACTGCTAATGATTCGGCTTCCGTGTGGAGAGGACTGAGGCAAATCACCAACTATCGACCTAAGGCTCCTAAAGGTCAGGATGACAAAGCCCTTTGTCAAAGACTGTCCCAACACTATGCCCGTTTTGACACCTCGTCATCTGTGTCCAACTCCCCCCCTCCCTCCAGCTCCACAGCCTCCACATTCCCTACTTCATTTAAGGCACACCCCCCCTCCTCCCCCCCTCCCCTTATCATCAGTGAGCAGGACGTGCTCAAACAGTTCTCCAGACTGAACCCGCGCAAGGCCCCCGGCCCAGACGGCGTGTCTCCCTCCACCCTGAGACTCTGTGCGAAACAGCTGGCTCCTGTATTCACAGACATTTTTAACACCTCCCTTAAGTTATGCCACGTGCCGTCCTGCCTCAAATCCTCCACCATCATCCCTGTCCCCAAGAAGCACGGATCACTGGACTTAATGACTACAGACCTGTAGCGCTCACCTCTCTGTAGTCATGAAGTCCTTTGAGCGCCTGGTCCTGTCCCCACCTCAAGTCCATCACCACCCCTCTGTGGACCCGCTGCAGTTTGCCTATCGAGCCAACAGGTCTGTAGACGATGCAGTCAACCTGGCCCTCCACTCCATCCTGCAGCACCTGGACTCCCCGGGAACCTACGCCAGGATCCTGTTTGTGGACTTCAGCTCCGCATTCAACACCATCCGCCCCGCTCTGCTCCGGGACAAGCTGTCCCTGCTCAACGTGCCTGACTCCCTCTGCAGGTGGATCATTGACTTCCTGACGGACCGGAGCAGCATGTGCGGCTGGGAAAGACTGTCTCAGACTCTACTAGCATCAGCACCGGATCACCCCAGGGCTGTGTACTTTCCCCCCTACTCTTCTCCCTTTACACCAACTCCTGCACCTCCAGCCACCAGTCTGTCAAGTTGATCAAGTTTGCGGACGACACCACCCTCATCGGGCTCATCTCCAACGGCGACGAGTTCGCCTACAGGAGAGAGGTGGCCCAGCTGGCGTCCTGGTGCAGCAATAACAACCTGCAGCTGAACGCTCTGAAGACAGTGGAGATGATTGTAGACTTCAGGAAAGTCACTACTCCTCTGCCCCCCCTCACCCTCTCAGGCTCTCCCATCACCACTGCTGATTCCTTCCGCTTCCTAGGCACTACCATCACCAGGGACCTCAAATGGGAGCTGACCATCAGCTCACTCATCAAAAAAGCCCAGCAGAGGATGTTCTTCCTGCGGCAGCTGAGGAAGCTCAAGCTACCCACCAAGATGTTAGTGCAGTTCTACACAGCCATCATCGAGTCCATCCTCACCACCTCCATAACCGTGTGGTACGCAGGAGCCACTGCCAGGGACAGACTAAGGCTGCAGCGCGTCGTGCGCACTGCTGAGAAGGTGATCGGCTGCAAGCTCCCATCTCTCCAGGATCTGTACATCTCCAGGACCCGGAGGCGTGCTGGCCGGATCATAGCCGATCCCTCACACCCTGGTCACGTACTGTTTGCCCCCCTCCCCTCTGGTAGAAGACTTCGGTCCATCCAGACTAAAACCCTCCCGTCACATGAACAGCTTCTTCCCCTCTGCCATTAGACTGCTGAACACTAAGTGACTTATTGACTCTCGTGCACCATGTACAGCAGCTCAACCAGACTCATGTCAATCATCACTGTTTTCTTCCTGCATTACCGACTGCACTATATAGTTCTCCACAGTATCTGCTGCTGGCTAATATATATTTTAACTGTTGACCAGTATCACTTAATCTTATCCTACACTTTATTACATGTATAGTTTATTTCTCTTATCTTATCATGTTTAATGTTGCAGCATTGCACCGAGACAAATTCCTAGTTTGTGTACTACATGAACAATGGCAATAAACCTGATTCTGATTCTGATTCTGATTCTGACAATGGTTTTCTTATGTGCCAACCTGCTCCTGTCAGTACATCCACACTTCTCTCTGTCCTTGAATCACACATGCACACCACACCGTCGCACCACCACGCATATCATCACAGCGCACCCTCACTCTCTCTTCTCTTAAAGGGATGCACACACCTCACTACCAACTGCTCTCATAACACTACCCCCACTATGGATGGCAATTTACATAATTGCACTCCATAACAGTACACATTTTACCACACTTTGTAGTGGAGCATTCAACTTGAAGGTGGCAAAGCATTAATAACATTCATCGGGTTAAACCCATTCCATTTGAAGTCCTATGTAGCAGCAGCAGAATATTTCAAACTAGAGGTCAGCAGGAACAGCAGAGTCTGGAGGCAGGGTGCAGGGAAGAGGCATCATGGCTGCAGGAGGGTCTTCAGCTGGATCCGATGAGGTGCGGCTGGGATCCTCCTCGGCAGAGGGGTTGGTGCTATCAAACAGCTGAGACAGACCCAGGGTAGTGTCCGCAGGGTTAATGTCCAACACTGGGGGTGACACCTCTGTAGGAGCCCAACTGAGAGCCCCCTCCAGTACCCAAGCATTGTCCAGTGGGTCGCGGCTCCAGTATGGCTTCAGTTGATTGTGGTGAACCATTTTGGTCTTGGTCCTCGGGCCTTTCTGGATGCGATATACCAGATCATCTAAGTTTCCCAGGACGAAGTAAGGCCCCTCATAAGATGGGAGAAACTTTTTGACCTTGTTCTTGACCTTTCACGTACCTTTGATCAGGTACCACACAGCATCGCCAATCCTGTATTGTGTGCGACAGCAGTTTTTGTCATAGTGTCTCTTTGCACGTTGTACAGAATCTCCAAGAGCCTCTCTGGAAATTCGATGAGCCAGCTCCAGGCGTTCTTGGGTCTGTTAGACAAATTCCGAGGTTGACAGGGCTGTATCAGTGTCTGGGGGCAGGCCGGCTACCAGGTCCACGGGTTCACTTACTTCTCGACCAAACATCATGAAGTTAGGAATGAACCCAGTTGCGCTGTGCTTTGTCACCCTGTAGGCCATTACAGCATAAGGAATCATAAGGTCCCAATCAAAGTGGGAGCACTTGGTTGTTGTGGCCAGTATCCTTTGTAAGGTGGCGTTGAATCTCTCGATTTGGCCATCGGACTGAGGTCGAAAAGGTGCGGTGTGTGTTTTCTCGATACCAAACAGCTTGCACATTTCCTGAAACACCTCTGATTCAAAATTTCGGCCTTGGTCACTGTGTAGCACCTGTGGCACTCTGTAACGGCACAAAACTCTGGCCACTGTTACAACCTGTTGATCAGGTAGAGGAAAAGCTTCCACGAACTTTGTAAAATAGTCCTGTATCACAAGCACATATGAATTTTTGCATTCTGTTTCATTCAATGGCCCCATGATGTCCAGGGCGATGCGCTCCATGGGGGCCCTGACTCTAACAGTACCCATGGGTGCTTGTGGTGTTTTGTGGGGCCAGGCTTTGGCTGCACAGCTCGTACAGGTGCTGCACCAGAGCACGACATCCTCTCTGATTCCGTACCAGTAGTAACGGGTTCATAAGTGGGCTACAATTCGCTCTACCCCAAAATGTCCACCTACTTGCCCCTCATGCACTTCTTTCATGACACCAGTCCAAAAGGCCTGGGGCAGCACAACCTGTGGGTAGAACTGGGTGTCGTCGAGGCAGTAGAAGCGCCTGACCAGTATGCCATCTCTGGTATAAAGCCGCTTCCATTGGCTCCAATACGTCTTTGTGGCCAGGCTGCATGCTGAGACTGTTAGCCATGGTGGCCGCTCTTCACTGGCCTCCATCCATGTTCTGATAGGTGCAATATCTATATCAGCTTCCTGCACTTAACACAGCTCCTCTGGAGACCAGCCACTGAATAGCTCAGAGTTACATGTCTGAGTCCAGCAGATTCTTTTCGTGGGCCCTGAACTGTCCACATGAGTGAGCGAAGGTTCACCTACCCCCGCTGGGGTCACTACTGATGGAGCTGCGTGTCCCTCTACCCCCAATGGACCCAACATCACATGGCTGATGTCAGGGTCCAAGTCACAATGCACAGCCTGATGACTGACATTTCCTGGGAGAAGGGAGTGATCTGGGAGCTGACATGGACAATTTTGGTGGCATGGTCTCCTAGAGAGGCTGTCAGCATTGGTATGCACCCTGCCTGGGCGATGGAGAATTTCCAAGTTGTATTCAGCAAACCTCTCCAATCATCTGGCGAGCTGTTCCTCAGGTTCTTTCAGCTTTGTGAACCACCGCAGGCTGCTGTGGTCTGTGTGCACAATGGAGGGCCGCCACAAGAGATACTGTCGAAAATGTCTTGTGAACACGGCCAGCAGTTCACGCCCTGTAGTGCAATAGTTCTGCTCAGTTTTTGACAACCTGCAACTCCCATAGGCCAGCACCCACTCCTCGCCCTGCTGGATTTGTGAGTGCATGGTGCCAATGCCCACATCACTTGCATTGGTGTCCAGTATCATGGGGCCTTGGTCGAGTGGGTAGCCAAGGACAGGGGCTGTGGTCAGCTGGTGTTTAAGCTCTTCAAATGCAGCTTGGCACTCTGTACTCCACTGGAACCAGGCATATTTCCTATTAAGGGCATGGAGGGGCTCAGTCTCAGCAGCAAAATCCTTCACAAAGTGCCAATAGTACGAAGCAAGGCCGACAAACTGATGGACCTCCTGGGTGGATGTAGGTGTTGGCCACTTCTTCACCTTCTGAATATTGCTGAGGTCAGTGGCCACACCATCCTATGAAACAAAGTGACCCAGGTAGGCTAGCTGGCGGCAGAAGAGACAGCATTTGGCAGGCTTTAATTTGGGGTTAGCCTGATGGAGCCAGTCAGAAACCTGGGCCAGGCGCTGCAGCGGCATCTCCGGCACATTCCTGCCCACCACAATGATGTCGTTGAGGTAAACAAGTCAGGTCTCCCACTGCATGCTAGTCAAGACGTGGTCCATTAGACGGAACATTGCTATGCGTTGCACAGTCCAAAGGGCATAACATTCCACTCAAAAAGGCCTTTCCTGGTGCAAAAGGCTACCTTACACGCTCTGGGGGTCAGCTCAACCTGCCAGTAGCTGGAGCCAAGATTCAGTGTGTTGAACCACTTGGCCGTGGAGAGGGTGTCGAGTGTGTCTTGGATGCGAGGCAGTGGGTATGTATCCTTAATAGTGGCGTCGTTCAGGGCTCAAAGTCTATGCAAAGACGGTATGTTCCATCTTTTTTACGCACCATCACTATTGGAGATGCCCAGCTGCTGTGGCTGTGGCGGACCACCCCTGCCTCCAGGCCCTCTTGGATTTGCTGGTCGGCACTTTGGTGTTTTTCAGCTGCCATCCGATGCGGCGGCTGCTTGACTGGGGTGCCTGGCCGGGTTACAATGTCATGCTGCACCAGGCTAGTGTGGCCAAGGTCATTGGGACCGGTTAAGGAACCCCCCCCCCCCCCCCCAAAGGTACACAGGAGCTAGGCTAGCTGGAGTTGTTCTTCTGTTGTTAGTTCAGTGGAACTCCAGGCATGGAGCTCCTGTAGGTGTGGGGGAACAGCAGGGGTGCTGCCGATGACCTGCTCCATCTGATCAGTGGCTTCTACACATGGCACAGCTTGGGCAGGGTGGAGAAACCCTGCAATGGCCCCCTTCTGTATGGTAATAGCAACATTCCCAGGGTTAAACAAATGAAGGGGCACTGCTTTGGTGGAGTGAGCATCCACCAGGACACGGGCAACTAACAGTTTATGCTTTTCAACAAAGCCATTGGTGGGGCTGACCATCACTTCTTTGTGAACCTTGTCTACTTTGTGGGTGTAGCCTCACACCAAATACTCTTCCCCAGGCTCCAGCACCACAGTTCGGGACACTCTCACTGCATTTGCCCTTGAATATTTTTCCTTTTGGAAATAAGGCACAGCCTGACCGAAGAGCACTATTTTCTGATTTCATTGTCCATGTGTGCTTTAGCTTGGACCAAAAAGGGGTGGCCCAGCAGAGCTTCATTGGTGGCTACGTCAGCTACTAGGAAGCACACACTCACCTCTTGGTCGTTGATCTGGATAGGGATCTGAGCCTCCACAAGCATAGGCACATTCCCAGGTCCAATACCAAGCAAAGTCTCTGTGATTGAAGGTTGGAGTGAAGGCCACGCAGCTGAGTGAAAGGCGTTGTAGTAGCACAATGGCAACATGTTTCTCTGAGCTGCACTGTCCAACATGGCACACACATCCAGGCTATGTACCCTCATGTGAATGCTCATTTCGAGAGTTGGTGCTTTGAGGTGAAACACAGCAGGGATTTGGGTTTTGGAGGAAGCCACTGAAATGAAGACTTTCTTAGTGTTCTTTGGTGATAGACAATTTCTCCTCATATGGCCCAAACTGCAACAGTTGTGACAATGAATCTCCTCCCAGTTTAGGTTTCGACGGTCTCTCCCATTATTTGGCTTATTTTTCCAATTGGGGAGGTTGGTTGGAGATGTGAGCTGAGGTTAGGGGGTCCAGGTCCCCATCTGGCTGCTTGCGGGGATATGGAAGTCTGTAGTTGCCCCTCCTCTGGGTCTTCTTTTCATTCATGGTGTGTATTCCCAATTGCATGATGCCTGTAACATATAAAGCTGCTTGCTTTGTGGTCTTCTGACAGTGGGCTATGTTGTAGGCCTGGGCTAGTGTCTGGGGCCGTTTCTGTAACAGCTTCTGTACAATTTCAACATCTCCTACAGTATTGGTGAAAACTTCAACGCCTATGGTGTCCAGCTTAGTCTCAGTCCTGTTGCTGTAGGCCACTGACATGTTCTCATAAATTTCATCTCTCAGCACATGAAGAGCTTCACCTGATTTACATACCCGCTGTCGCAACTCAATCGCCACTGCAGCTGCTTGCTCTGAAGAGTGGCCATATGCAGTTTCCGATTCCTCCACCAGGCGGCAGTAATCCCACTGTGAAGATTGGGGGTTTCTGTGTACAATTGCTCCTGCTGCACCCACTAGGCAGAACTTAAGCTGGATGGCCTTGGTCTTCTCCGACCAGCAGTTTGCTTTGGCACAACTTTCAAACCTGTGCAGAAACTCTTTCCATGGGGTGGTGCCATCATACTGACCGGGGCGTAATGCTGGAACTCGTTCTCTCTAATGATAGTCGTCCTCACTCTCAGATGAAACCTGGTAATGTGGCCCCGCAAGGCCTGACGTGCATGAGGTCTTGGCTGCACAGATTTGGGGGAAAGGCTCTTTAGCTGCACACCCTGATCAGGTCTTTGCTTAGGTGAATATTCACAGTCAAAGTTTATTGGCAGGCTACAGCACGAGGGCCGCAGTTCTGAGCATGTGGGGCATGGGGGGTGGTGTGACACTGGTGTACTCTGGTGGAAACTCCTCATACTGACAGAGGAGAAGGGGTTTGTGGAGACAGCAGCTGGGGGTGCCGTTGAGTGCTGCAACTTTAATGGCTGATTATGTGTTTGATTGCACAGGGCTTTATTCAGTGTATCACAGACGTGGAAGCAGTCATTTTTATCAGTAAAGGGCTTTGTGCTTGAAAACTTTGGGTCACGTGGTGTTTGTGTTGCTTCTTGCCTCATTTCAAACCACTTCTCCTCACAGAGAAAGGGATTAGTACTTCCATGTCTTTTATTTTGTTCATTCACACTGTCCTCTTGCTGCCCGCTAACTGCAGTAAATGTCATGAACGGGCTGGAGTAATTTGTTACATTCCCAGGTGCGCCACTGGTATTAGCATTAGCAGGACATTGGCTAGCAGCCGCCATTTTACTTAGCATCCAGCTCCGTAACTTGTTAGCTTGATAGCACTTATTGTCCGTATGGATTCCACTGTTTAATGCTCACCACTGCTGCTTTATTTAGCCTTGAGAGTCCCTTCGTGGTCGCCAGTGTTGAACTTTCCTCTTCCACTCTCTGACCATGGTTGGAGGGCATAGGGGAGGATACCTTGTTGTCCTCCAGGGCTGAAGACGGAGGCCTGCTTCAGGTTCAATGACCCAACCAAAAGCTACTCCACACAGCAGTAGGTGACAGAAAGCGGACACCTGTGCCTTCATTTAGAGTGTGTTTATTTCACCACCTATCCAACACTTCTTCCAGTACCTTTACAATGGTTTTCTTATGTGCTAACCTGCTTCTGTCAGTACATCCACACTTCTCCCTGTCCCGGAATCATGCATGCGCACCACACTGTCGCACCACCACACACGTCATCACAGACCACCCATGCTCTCTTCTCTTAAAGGGATGCACACACCTCACTTCCAACTGCTCTCATAACAACGGCTAACAGCTAAATTAAAGGCTAACCCCAGGCAAACACCGCTTCCATCAGTTCTGTTCGGGAATGTCTGCTTCCTAGAAAACAAATTGGACTACTACTGAAACTCACACTGAAAAGGGAGGTGAGAGATGCAAGTGGAATAACAACTGGTAATATAACATCTCATGAAACTAGAAAAGCACTCGGAGAGCGCAGACGTCCGCCAAGCAACACAGTTCCCCCCCATACAGTGTTTGTGTGTACGTTTTCAGATTGCTTGACCATGAAAACATATGACTAGTGTGACAGAGATCATCCTGCGCAGTTCGCCCCACACGGGACACGAACCCGCGACCTCTCAGTCAACTACACAGTTCGAGCATGGGAGACACAGCACGATCGCGCTGAGCTAAAGGTCCGACCGATAGCTCAGCGCTACCGATACTGTATGAGGCTTTTCGGGAGGGAGGTTTACTAACGTTCTACGCCGAACAGTACTAGTTGGCATCCGTTACACTCTCCCCCTTAAACCTCACTCCCATCCCGGGTTCACGGCACCATTGTGACAGAGATCATCCTGCGCAGTTCGCCCCACACGGGACACGAACCCGCGACCTCTCAGTCAACTACACAGTTCGAGCATGGGAGACACAGCACGATCGCGCTGAGCTAAAGGTCCGACCGATAGCTCAGCGCTACCGATACTGTATGAGGCTTTTCGGGAGGGAGGTTTACTAACGTTCTATGCCGAACAGTACTAGTTGGCATCCGTTACACTAGCAATTGGATTCACAATGACAGGATTAGTGGTTCAGTAGTAAAAGCATTACCTCCTTGGCGGAGGTAATAAACTGAAGTGTTGGTGTTGTGTCCATCTCCTGCATCTGCAAACTCCCAGGCTGCGGGCGTTGCAATTGAATGAATGAATGAATTAATCTTTATTTCGAATAGATTAAGAGTACAGATTAAAAGAAAGTGAATAATATAACAAAGGGGGTAATAAAATCCAACAAGGTCAAATTTGTTATGACTCGCTTCTCATCAGCGGCGCCAGCCGCGCGCACACCTGCTCCTCGTCAGCGGCGAGGTATTTAATCCACTCTGCCCTGGGCTTCGGCCTGAAGCCGTCTCTCTACTTCGGCCCCTTTGCTACTACGGATCTCAAACCGACTAGCGAAGATATCCTGGGTAAGCTCCCCTTACCTGTCTCCTCTAGCTTTCCCCTGTGCACAGGTGGACATTCCCGGTGGCGGACTTCATCACCTCGCTGTTGGCTCTACGCTGCTGCCACAGGTACCGCAGGTCGCTGTCTCCCGGGCTCCGCCCTTGTCGACGCCAGCCACCTGTCACAACCAAGTAAGCCAGCTACCATCATTATTCCCTGTATTGGTGTGGTGTCCGTTACCCTTCTCCCTCTGCTCTCTCCCACAGGGTTGTCCGGCTGTACGGCCTCCTGCCCCCGTGCCTGATGCAGACGCCACCACCAATACATTCTTATTCCACAGACACGTAGCCATACACTCCCTTGTTGCTAATAAAGCTGTTAAATCTATCCTGAGCCTGCGTGTGTGTCTCCTGGGCCGTGCATTATGTCAGTACGGCTTCAGCAGAGCGGCTCGGCAGACAGCGGGCTCGCACGCCGTCTTTCCACCCTCGAGGCTCGGGTGGATTTAATAGCTCATCAGCAACAGGTGATACTGAATCAATTAATCATCATTACTAACCGATTAGACCGCTTGGACCCCCAGCAGCCGTTCCCCTCGGCTCGTCCGGGTGGCGGGGCTCCTGCGGCTCCGGTGGCCGTCCAGCCTGCTCCGGGTGCGCCAACACGGCTCACACCAATCCCCACTCCTGCTCGCTTCAGCGGTAAGCTGGGTGGAGCTCGGGGTTTTATTATGCAGTGTGAGTCCGTGTTTCTTCACGTTCCCGGAGATTTTCCCTCAGACCATAGCAGGATTGGCTATATAGGTAATCTTGAGGGTCGTGCGCTTACCTGGGCTTACGCCATTATGGTGAAGCCCAGCTACGCCACCCTCACCTATGGCCAGTTCGTGCGACAATTTCTGGAAGTGTTCGACCATTCGCGTTTGGACAGTGTCCAGGTCGACCGTCTTCTCGGACTCCAACAGGGGAGCCGATCGGCGGCCGACTACGCGATCAACTTCCGGGTTACCGCGGAGGAAGTTGGCTGGGAAGAGCGTGCGCTCTGCGGCATCTTCCTCCGCAGTCTAAAT
The DNA here is from genome assembly GCA_020510985.1 of Pholidichthys leucotaenia. Lineage (NCBI taxonomy): Eukaryota > Metazoa > Chordata > Actinopteri > Cichliformes > Pholidichthyidae > Pholidichthys > Pholidichthys leucotaenia. The sequence continues at coordinate 153,837,310 of CM035849.1, forward strand.
TCCGGTCTGAGGGATGAGTTGGCTGGACGGGATACCCAGGAGACGCTGGAGGAGCTGATTTCTCTTACCATCAGTTTGGATAACAGGCTGTGCGAGCACGCCTCCGAGCGGAAGCAGTCTTCTCACTCGCGGGGCGCCTCTGCACGTCTGCCCCAAGCTTGCCCCTTGGCGTTGCCGCCACCGGAGGTCTCCGAGGAGTCGGAACCAATGGTGACGGGCCGGACAAAGCTCCCCCTGGCGGAGAAACAGCACCGTCGTGACCTGGGCCTCTGCATGTATTGCAGAGGTAGCCAGCACACGGTGGAGCGTTGTCCGGAGAAGCCAAATGAGGTGGTCCGCGAGTCACTGTAGGGGGCCTCGCGGACGCTAATCGGTTAAGTCCCCTCACACATTTGACGCTGCCCATCCACTTCTGTCACAACCTCACTGGGCACCTCACACATGCACTGGTGGATTCAGGCGCGGAGGGTAGCTTTATTTCACAAAGCCTGGCAACCCGACTGGGCATCCACTGTCACCTCCTCGATACTCCTCTCGCCCTAGTTAATCTCTCCCGAGTTTCCTTGGGAGAAGTAACTCACCAAACATCCCCTGTCCCGGTGATCATCTCTGGAAACCATCGCGAGGATATCTCCTTTTACGTCCTGCCCACCTCAGTAACACCTGTCATCCTCGGTTATCCCTGGCTCCGCCTCCACAACCCCGCCTTGGACTGGAAGACTGGGAAGGTTTTTGCTTGGAGCACTTTCTGCATGGGTACCTGCCTCCAATCCGCGGCCTGCGCCCCGTCCTCGCCTCCCACAGCTCAGGACACCGCGCCCCCGGATCTCACCGTAGTGCCCTCAGAGTTCCACGACCTGGGTGCCGTTTTCAGTAAGTCCAAGGTGATGTCTCTGCCTCCTCACCGGCCCTACGACTGCGCCATTAACATCCACCAGGGGGTGCCCTTACCCTCAGGACGCCTCTACAGTCTGTCAGCGCCGGAGAAGGAGGCAATGAACAGCTACCTGAAGGAGTCGCTCAGTGCTGGGATCATCCGACCGTCCTCCTCTCCTGTTGGTGCAGGGTTCTTCTTCGTTGGAAAGAAGGACGGATCTCTTCGTCCTTGTATCGACTATCGAGCTCTCAACGATATCATGGAGAAGGACCGGTACACCCTGCCCCTTATGGAGACTGCCTTCCACTCCCTCCAGGGGGTGACCTGGTTTACTAAGCTGGATCTCCGCAGCGCTTACCACCTCGTCCGGATCCGGGAGGGAGATGAGTGGAAAACCGCCTTCCGAACCCCAAACGGGCATTTTGAATACCTCGTGATGCCGTTTGGGTTGACCAACGCTCCAGCCGTCTTTCAGCGCCTCATCAATGACGTCCTCCGGGACTTCATCGGCCTGTTCGTATTCGTCTACCTGGATGACATTCTCATCTTCTCCAGGTCCAGGGATGAACACCGGGTCCACGTGAGGCGGGTCCTGCAGAGACTGCTGGAGAACCGTCTGTACGTCAAGGCGGAAAAATGTGAATTCTACGCCAAGACAACTTCTTTCCTGGGGTTTGTCATCTCCCATGACCAGGTGCTTCCGGACCCAGCGAAGATCAAAGCAGTGGTGGATTGGCCCACACCAGCTTCTCCAAAGCAAGTTCAGCAATTCATCGGGTTTGCCAATTTCTACCACCGCTTTGTCCCGAACTTTGGAGCCATCGTCGGGCCCCTGACCCGCCTCACCTCTCCTAAGACCCCGTTCCGTTGGACTGAAGAGGCCGCTTCGGCCTTCCAGGCGCTGAAGACGGAGTTTTCCTCCTCCCGGGTCCTCAGCCAGGTCGATCCCGCGCTGCAGTGCATTGTGGAGGTGGACGCTTCGGACACGGGGGTGGGGGCGGTGTTGTCCCAGCAGTCCCCAGCCAATGGAGTCAAGCGACCCTGCGCCTTGTTCTCTCGGCGCCTGTCCCCGGCGGAACGAAATTACGACTTGGGGGACAGAGAGCTTCTTGCCATCAAGCTTGCCCTCCAAGAATGGCGTCACTGGCTGGAGGGGGCAGCCTTGCCTTTTGTGGTCCTCACTGACCACAAGAACCTGGAGTACCTAAGATCTGCCAAGCGTCTGAACGCCCGACAGGCGCGTTGGTCCCTGTTCTTTGCAAGGTTTAAGTTCAGCATCACATATAGGCCTGGCTCCAAGAACGGCCTGCCCGACGTCCTCTCCAGGCAATTTGCCCCGGAGGCCGCAGAAGACGTTGCTCACACCATCTTGCCCAGGTCGTGCGTCGTGGGGGCTGTTACATGGGACATAGAAGACAAGATCCGGAGGGCGCAGGAGTCGGAACCGGATCCTGGCGGCGGACCGGAGGGGAGGCTCTTCGTGCCATCGGCTGTCCGGGGGGACGTCATACACTGGCTCCATACCTCCAAGCTCACTTGCCATCCTGGAGCTTCGCGGATGATTGACCTTCTCCAGCGATCCTTTTGGTGGCCAGGCCTGCGGAAGGATGCCGCCCGTTACGCCCGGGCCTGCCCCGTCTGTGCTGCCAATAAGTCAGGTAACGCTCCCCCTGCGGGTCTGCTCCAGCCCCTGCCCGTCCCTGGCAGGCCCTGGTCGCACATCGCTCTGGACTTCATCACCGGGCTCCCTGTCTCCAACAACTTTGACACAGTTCTGACCATTGTAGACCGTTTTTCCAAGGCCGCCCATTTCGTGCCCCTACGTGGACTTCCCTCAGCCTTGGAGACGGCGGACCTCCTCATCCAGCACGTGGTCAGACTGCATGGAATCCCGGTCGACGTGGTCTCCGACCGCGGCCCCCAGTTTTCTTCGGATGTCTGGAGGTCATTTTGCAACGCCCTGGGAGCCAAGGTAAGCCTCTCCTCCGGCCATCACCCCCAGTCTAACGGGCAGTGTGAGCAGACTAACCAGGAGCTGGAGGCTATGCTCCGCTGCGTCACATCATCCAAACCCACGTCCTGGAGTTCTCACCTCGCCTGGGTGGAGTACGCCCACAACACCTCTCGCTCTACGGCCATCGGGATGTCGCCCTTTAAAGCATCCCTGGGCTATGATCCACCCCTGTTCCCCGCACAGGAGGGTGAGTTGGCTGTTCCCTCTGTCCAGGCACATCTGAGGCGGTGCCGTTCCCTTTGGTCCACGGTGCGTAATGCGCTTTTACGCACGGCGGAGCGCAATAAGTCTACGGCGGACCGACATAGGAGACCTGCACCTGCCTACCAGGTGGGACAGCAAGTTTGGGTTTCCACACAGGATGTAAACCTAAAGGGTGGGAGGAGAAAGCTGGCCCAACGGTTCATCGGCCCTTATCCCATAACCAGAATCATTAACCCGGTGGCTGTGCGTGTGGCTATTCCCTCCTCCCTCCGCATCCATCCCATCTTCCACGTCTCCAAAATCAAACCGGTGGTCTCTGACCCCCTCTGCCCTCCACCTGCGGTGCAACCCGCTCCCCGGATGATTGGTGGCCATCCGGCCTGGACCGTCGCTGACATCTTGGACGCCCGACGCCGGGGTCGCGGATTGCAGTACCTGGTGGATTGGGAGGGCTATGGACCCGAGTGGAGACAGTGGGTGCCTTCCTCGCTGGTGTTGGATCGATCACTCATTTCTGAGTTTCATCGAGCGCACCCGGAAAAACCATCGCCAGGAGGCGCTGCTAGAAGGGGGAGTACTGTTATGACTTGCCGCTCATCAGCGGCGCCAGCCGCGCGCACACCTGCTCCTCGTCAGCAGCGAGGTATTTAATCCACTCTGCCCTGGGCTTCGGCCTGAAGCCGTCTCTCTACTTCGGCCCCTTTGCTACTACGGATCTCAAACCGACTAGCGAAGATATCCTGGGTAAGCTCCCCTTACCTGTCTCCTCTAGCTTTCCCCTGTGCACAGGTGGACATTCCCGGCGGCGGACTTCATCACCTTGCCGTTGGCTCTACGCTGCTGCCACAGGTACCGCAGGTCGCTGTCTCCCGGGCTCCGCCCTTGTCGACGCCAGCCACCTGTCACAACCAAGTAAGCCAGCTACCATCATTATTCCCTGTATTGGTGTGGTGCCCGTTACCCTTCTCCCTCTGCTCTCTCCCACAGGGTTGTCCGGCTGTACGGCCTCCTGCCCCCGTGCCTGACGCAGACGCCACCACCAATACATTCTTATTCCACAGACACGCAGCCATACACTCCCTTGTTGCTAATAAAGCTGTTAAATCTATCCTGAGCCTGCGTGTGTGTCTCCTGGGCCGTGCATTATGTCAAAATTAGACAATAACTCTTCTGATTATACAGTTCAACATAAGTTATCCGAAATGTGTGATGGCTGAATTCGCAGCTTATATTGCCCACCCATGTTCCATCCAAGAATTCAAAAGAAAGAACAAAAGAAATCATGACACAACCGCGTACAACCCACAGGCCAATGGGTTTTGCAAGCGTTTTCATAGATCACTGAAAGCAGCACTGAGGGCTTCACTGACGGATGCAAATTGGGTAGACAGGTTGGCGTGGGTTTTATTGGGGTTGCGCTCCGCGGCAAAAGAGGATTTGGAAACTTTCCCGGCAGAGAGCTTCTTTTTGCGCAGCTACTATGGCTGGCCGGGGAATTTCTGCCAAATAATCCGGCTGCGGACAGCTGCCCGTCTGAGCTTTTGCAGCGTAGCGCAAACACAGGCACACAGGCATGCTGCCGAGCCCTGCCCACCACTGTGTTCCGCGTGCTTTTGTGCCTAAAACTTTGAAGAAGGCGGAGTTTGTGTTCGTCAGACACGACGAGCAGCGCCCTCCATTGGGCCTGCACACATGTTGAAAATGGCCCATCTCACAATGTTAAAGAATCCTTTAAAAAATTCCTGCATCCAGACGGTGATCCGGATCATCCCCAAAATGTAATCAGTTCTTCCTTGTACCATTTCCAACAACGCCTGAAAGTTTCACTGAAATCTGTCCAAAACTTTTTGAGTTATCTTGCTAACCAACAGACAGACAAACAAACAGACAGACAAACGCTGGCAAAAACATAACCTCCTCCTGGCCTCTGGCCTGGCGGAGGTAATAACTAATGATTGCTAGTTGTTTGCACATGCAGTATGTCTGCAGTAATTATGACATTTTTGGGAGAATATTTTGGATAATTGTTGTCATTTTTGACATGCTGAAAGCTTTTAGTAAACCTACAGTCCACTCCCATGTTAATAAGAGTTTGAAAAACTTGAAAAACTATCAGTTTGAACCCATATGATTATGTGAAAATGCTGAGTGGTTCATTACTTTGGAAAGCTATGAGACACAGTGGCTGGTCAGAACAAAACTTAATGTCATATATGGATACAATGCCAGTACTTTCCCAGTATTTTGCTCTGTCTTTCACTTGTACTTTATCAGCTTATCCCCCCCCCCCCCCCCCCACAAGAACAACAGTCCACTGCCTCAGTTTTTTCTTGTTTGCTTCTCTGTGAATGTGTTCCACTGGGGTAGAGCTGTGTTGATTTTCTCTCTTTCACTCTTATTCCCTGAGCCCTTAAACTTCTTCATTACTGGACTTTTGGACAATGCCTGTGTTTAGCAAAGCTTTATGCATCACAGATTTTACCAACAGAATCTCTTGGCCACTGTTTCTTTTCTTTATTTCCTCTGACAAGATCCTCTTTGGTTTATTCAACCATGACATCCATTCTGAAAATGCAAGATAGATACCTTCATCTTATAGTTAACAGCTGCACCCTGTGATTGGACATTGGGATGCAACCTTAAAATGTGCCAGTTGTAGTCTTTTTAGTGTTCCTCCCTGAACAGCAAAGTCACATAATGCTGTTGCTGTTTACTCAGGCTATGGTTAAAATGATGTTTGCCCAAACATAGAGTGATGTACCAATCAAAATGAATTTTCATAACCTGGAAGTCATATGAGAAATCTGAACATGCTATGAGGAGTACTCCACTAAAGACTGAGATACTGTGTCATATAAAGACCTTATCTGGGTTCTGAACATTCTCTGCTGGTAAAGCTCACTCGGTGTGCCACTAGACTCAATTGTAGACACCTGGCCAGAAACCTGGATACTCTAACACCATGTATACAGGAATATGAGTGATTAGGTTTCTGGTGTTCCATTTAAGCAGCATATCCTGAATATGATGATGACCAGGATATGGATCACATCTGGGATACTGGTACTCATGTCACCACACTCATTCTTCTCAAAGATATTACCATCACAGTCCTTATCTCCGTGGTATAAAGAAGAATAGTACTGTAAATTTGTCTGTTGTCTTTACAAATTTCACACAAACCTGTACATTTTTACAGCTTTTCAACATTAGTCAATTTAATTATTAGCTTGTAAATGTAGACCTGCCATAGCCAATGTAGATAATGCACTGCTTCGGAAATTCACTTAGCAGTCATTATGGTAATCTGCTGCAGTAAGTCCTAGATTGAAAGACTGTACCGCAAATAAATCTGTCTGTGTGTAACTGTGTCCATGTGCCAGTGGTCAGCGGTGTATTTCTATAATGTATAGCTGTGATAAAACCAGTGTATCGTTCATGTAAGATGGGATCACAACACAGATGAGTGCCTGCTAATCTGAGCTTTAGCTGCTTAGGTTATTCTTATCCCCTCACTGTGTCTTCCTAAGGAAACCAAATACGGGGAAGCTATCCGACACAAAAAAGCAAACGCACTCTCTTTCTCTCTCACTCACACTCTGCAGTGCACAATGTCTCCTATTCTCCATTAATCTGTACTGGGAACATTTGGACTAAGAAGGACAGCATCAGCCAGAGTTCCTCTATTGAACATCTTCCAGTACATTGTAAGCTGTAAACATTTTGGAAGCATTGACGTCATTTGTGTCTATTTTTTTCTTTGTTTTATTTTGGAGATAATCATAAAACAGTTAAAACTTTTCTCTATTTTGTGGCTAGAAAAGCTGAAGAAAAAAATTGAATAATTTTTCCCTTATTGTACTAAGACAATTGCTAAACTGATTGTCTTGAGTGTGTGTCTTGAGCTTCTGATAAAGTGCTGTGACAAATCATTTAATGTATTTAAATTAACTTCATGCTGACACAGATTTTTATTTTTATATCAAAATAGCACATCCATTGTATCACAGGCACTCTAAAGTCCAATAATATTCTAGCTTTCAGTCTGCATCTATCTCTGCTTTTCTTTTAATGCATTTCAGGATTCTGCTGGCCTTCTTTACTTTTTTTTTTATCCTGGTGAGTGTTCTGTCAGACAACCTATGTTTAAAATGATTTATTGAAACAAATTTTATTGATATAAACAAATGTATATGCAATTTGGCATCTGGGCTCTGACTCATCTCTCCCTGTGACCAGGTGTATGCAGTAGTTGGGGAGTGATGCTAAAATATACATGTTAGTTCTTACCAAGCAATTTGATTGGACAACAGCAATTCCAGCATGCATATTTCCCAATGACTGCACTCGGACATTTAACCAGATATGTAAGACTCCATTTGAGCGGTGTTCTAATAATTGCCAAATACAGGAACATTGATGGCAGTGAATAATACATGAGAACTGAAATGCTGTGTTTAGAACCTGAATATTCATAATAGCCCCGTTTCCACTACAGGAACCAGGAACCAATTTTAGGGGACAGGAACTTGATAAGGGGTGGCCTGTATCTGGTCCTCTCCCCCATCGTGTCTCCATTGTGGGGGTAGGAACCATCAGTCTCTGGAGGATTTACAGTGGATATAAAAAGTCTACACACTCCTGTTCAAATGCCGGGATTTTGTGATGTAAAAAAATGAGACCAAGATAAATCATCTCAATTTTTTTCCACCATTAATGCAACCTATGAATGAACCTATAACCTATACAACCCAACTGAAAAACAAACTGAAATCTTTTGAGGGGAAAAATAAAAAAACTTAAAATAACCTGTTTGCATAAATATGCACACCCTTAAACTAATACTTCGTTGCAGCACCTTTCTTTGGCTTTTATCACAGCACTCAGTCTTTTTGGGTAGGAGTCTGTCAGCGTGGCACATTTTGATGTGGCAATATTTGCCCACTCTTCTTTGCAAAAATGCTCCAAATCTGTCAGATTGCGAGGACATCTCCTGTGCACAGTCCTCTTCAGATCACCCCGCAGATGTTCGATCGGACTCTGGCTGGGTCATTCCAAAACCTTAATCTTCTGGTGAAGCCATTCTTGAGTTGATTTGTACGTGTGCTTTGGGTCATTATCGTGCTGAAAGTTGAAGTTCCTCTTCATCTTCAGCTTTCTAGCAGAAGCCTGAAGGTTTTGTGCGAACACTGACTGGTATTTAGAACTGTTTATAATTCCCTCCACCTTGACTAAGGCCCCAGTTCCAGATGAAGAAAAACAGCCCCAAACCATGATGCTGCCACCACCATGGTTCGCTGTTGGTATGGTGTTCTTTTGGTGATGAGCAGTGAGTGTTGTGTTTGTGCCAAATATACCTTTTGGAATTATGGCCAAAAAGTTCAACCTTGGTTTCATCAGACCATAACACATTTTCCCACATGTGTTGCAGAAATTTCAAATGTGTTTTTGCAAAATATAGCCAGGCTTGGATGTTTTTCTTCGTAAGATAAGGCTTCCGTCTTGCCACCCTAGACGGGAGATTGTTGTCACATGTACTAAACAGCCAATACTTGCTAGAAATTCCTGCAGCTCCTTCAATGTTGCTGTCGGTCTCTTGGCAGCCTCTCTGACCAGTTTTCTTCTCGTCTTTTCATCAATTTTGGAGGGATGTCCAGTTCTTGGTAATGTCACTGTTGTGCCATATTTTATCCACTTGATGATGACTGTCTTCACTGTATTCCATGGTATATTTAATGCCTTGGAAATTCTTTTGTTCCCTTCTCCTGACTGACACCTTTGAACAATGAGATCCCTCTGATGCTTTGGAAGCTTTCTGTGGACCATGGCTTGTGCTGTAAGATGTGACTAAAGAAATTTCAGGAAAAACCTACTACAACAGCTGAACTTTATTTGGGGTTAATCAGAGGCACTTTTTTTTTTTTTAGGTAAGCAGAACATAGATCTCTTACCCTTATTGTGCCAAAACAGATTTACTTTGCCAAAATGAGCTTTATACAGTATCTATCTATGTACTGTATATTGTAGCAAACTCCTCCTGTAATAACTTTTAATACTTTATTTAAATTATTTTGCCCATGAAGGACCAGACAGGATGGGGAATGGGGAAAGGAAGTGTGTGGAGGGGGAAAGAAAAGAGAGAGGAACAGACAGACAAACAAACAAACAAACAAACAAACAAACAAACAAACAACTAAAACAAACAGAAGACAAACTGCTTTTTCCACCGAAGAGGTCTCAACATGAATCTGGTATGCACACCTGTTAAAGGGGAGACATTTGTGTGTGTGTGTGTCCGTGTGCATGTATATGAGAGCGCGCGCAAAATAAGTGTGTGAATGTGAATGGTTTGTCAGGAACCATACGAAGTAGGGGGCTGGTCGCAGCAATTCCCCACCATCCCGGAGACCGTGGGCAGGCAAGGCAGTGCCACCAACCCCCACAGGGCACAAATGCCCAGGGCTGACAAGCCCCAGGAATGCCAGGCATTCGCCCCCAGCGGGATAGCCGAGGGAGGCAAGGCCGCCAGGCGGCCTGTGCGGCGGGCCCACCACCCCAGGCCGGCCAACCCCCCACCTCCAGTGGGGCCAACGCCAGCCCCCGGGCCCCAAGCGCCGGAAGGCCAGAGACCCCATCCTCCAGGACCGGAGACTGGCCAGCACCCCCTGGCGTGAGCCCCCCTAGGCACCCCCCAGAACCCCCCCCCCCCCCAGTGCCACTGCTGCACACCCTGGAGACCCCCATACCCAAATAATTCCCCCACCCCCACCCAAGGGAGCCTACGTAGCCGAGAGGCATTACCCCCCTATTGACTGATTACCTGGGGGGGGGGGTAATCAGAAGCAGTTTAAATGGTGGCAGGTGTGTGCTGGCTCCCATTTAACATGAGTTTGAATATGATTGGTTAAGTCTGAACACAGCCACATCCCCAGTTATAACAGGGTGTGCATATTTATGCAAACAGGTTATTGTAAGTTTTTTATTTTTCATTTTTCCCCTTAAAGATTTCAGTTTGTTTTTCAATTGGGTTGTACAGGTTATAAGTCACATTAATGGTGGAAAAAAGTTTTGAAATGATTTATCTTGGTCTCATTTTTTTACATCACAAAAACCTGGCATTTGACCAGGGGTGTGTAGACTTTTTATATTCACTGTTTTTGTGACATAGTTGTTTGCCAGTTTTGACCGCGATGCAGCAAAGTTAAATCGTTCTAACCCTTGGAGCACACATGGCACAGATGTGTGCAGGATGCAGATTCATTGTGAATGAGGCCAAAAAACTGAGTGCTCAAATGGTTAAAACACATTGAAATCATACAGAAATGATTATACACAAAATGAATGTACAGTGAAGTGCATGGGACCAACTTGCGACTGTAACTGATCAATTGTAAGGTATTTGACTCCGTCCCTGGCTGGGGGGCAGTGTGGGCCCACTCTCCAGCTGCAGACAGCCCAAGCTGTTGGTCCTGTGCCTTACCTCTCTGTTGCGTTTGTGCTACCCCAATACATGTGTTGCCGCATATAATATACAGCTGATCTGTCCGTTCCTCTACACAATCAAGGTGGTATTAGCTGTTAAATTTTATATATTATACAGCATAGCCACATGAGCACACTGGGAGAAGCACCAGTGGGGACTTGGTCTCCTGTTGGGTGGCTGTGTGTGTTCACATTCCGGCAAAGGACAGCGGTGGCAGCCAGTGGTGTGTGCTGTGCCACTCTGCTGTAATGCTTGTGTCCTCCACATATGCCGAGTAATTGTTCAGACCCTCAGCAATCATGGTAGCATTATATTAGAAATGTTTCAGCGTTAGATCTTCACTACTATCTTTTTCTGATCAAATCTGGCACTTCTCATTTCCTTGTATTTTGTTAAGCAGCACTCTAGTCATGATGCTGACTTTCCTTCACTCAGCATTGAGTCAATCCAAAACCTCACCCAGTAGTTTTCAGGGCTGCTCTGAAGTGCTTACCACTGACCAGGACCTTATTTCATCTGCTACGAGTTCTTGAAAATGTATGCACAGTAGATTCCTGAAGTGGAGACATATACCACAGAGGAAGTTCCTGTAAAATTAGGAGGTCGTTGAGAGGTTGGGCCAATTTTTGAGCTTTCAGTGGTTGCCCAGTGAACTCCTAGCTGTGTAAAGGGACCTTATAAGTTACGTTTGTGGAAGCCATATTACACTCAAGATTGTATGGTATCTTAAACATACCACTGCAGTATTATATTAATGATACTCCACCCCTCTCATGTACTATTGCTTAAGCATGACCTATCAGAGCCTGCAGATGGATGCTGGGGTTGAACAGCAAGCAGCAATGAGAGGAAGCCTCTCACCAAGTCAAAGTAGGGGATAGGGGAGTTCTGCTGCTTAAACAGACTGCAGCATTAAAGTGCTGATGACATGTTTTTGACTTCCTCTAATTTTTCAACACATAATACAATATGACAAAATAGGTTGGTCTGTGCAGTTCTAAGTCAAACGGGCTTTTTTTCACACAAATATCCAATATTTTCATGAGCGCCACATCACCAATTACGTCAGTGGCTGGAAAACCCCGCTGCCATGTAATCACGTCATCGACAGAACACAGCGCTTGGCTGGTCATTGTACACACAGGATGGAAGCGGTAGAAAACATCAACGATGGTTCCAGCACATGTAGTCTGTAATTGTTTTGTGTTGTCCAATCTTCAGACGATTATAGTTCCGAAGAATTGGATGACAATGAAGAATCTGGGGGCATCAGACCGTATAGGTTTGAGCCGTGCCAAGCAGGCATTGTGCCAAGTGAATCACACTCAGAGAGTGACGGTGGAGAGTGTAACAATATGTGATTAATAATTATGATCAGCACGGTGGCGCAGTGGTTAGCACTGCGGCAGCACAGTTTACCCTTGGCCGGGGGATTGTGGGGATCGTGGGATCGTGGGTTCGATCCCAGCCCCCGACCAGCAGTGATCTGTGTGGAGTTTGCATGTTCTCCCCGTGTTGCGTGGGTTTACTCCGGGATTTCTCCGGTTTCCTCCCACATGCCAAAGACATGCATGTTAGGTTAATTGGCTGTTCTAAATTGTCCCTAGATATCTGTTTCCTATAGGCCCTTAGAATAGAGGGTTAGTATTAAAGAAAGCGCTTTGAGTGGTCTTTGTGACTAGAAAAGCGCTATATAAGTGCAGGTTAGTTAGTTAGTTAGTATAAAAATTATTTAGTTTGCATTAATGTATTAGGATCTGAGATGAACTCTGGGTCCACACACACATCAAAAGTTAATAAACACTCCCGGGGCACCAGCTCCTCTTTAAGGAGCAATTTAATCTTTAATTTCACTTTATACCTGTTTAATCACTCAAAAAATTAATTAATAATCAGTCTCAAAATTTTAGTGAATTCAATACTGGGGACTTTAAACCAGACTCAGAACGAAATAAATTCCCAACAACTTCTCTCATTTTCACATGTTTATCAAACAAAATGATGATTAAAAGACATTGCAGTGATTTCATTAACCATGAAATTAAACTTGTAAATGATAGATTAACAATGTAAACATTTTCAGAACCAGGGTGAAATTGTAAACTGAATTTTGATCAGTTTGAGTTAACAGATTATGGAAAACAAAACACAAATTTATGGGGAAAATTAAACTAATTATAGAGAAAATTCTGAATTACTCTTAAGAAAATGAAAACAGAATTTTAAGGAAAAGAAGAGTTATGTTAAGTGTTCTTTTAATTTTGTATCTGATCAGATATTGACTTATCCTCAAATCCCAGACGTTTCATTCAGCAGATGGATAAAGAATGTCGCTCACGTGACTCCGGATTAGTGAAGATCCTTTTGCGTTGTCCTGTAGCTCTTAGATGTTGTCACCATGGGTTGAGATGCCGTCTCGGCACTCAGCCCATGTTTTCCCTCATCCCTGCTTCCCATTGAGCAGCGTCTCAGCTGGCCCCCAGCTGGCAGCATTATGGACGGCTGGGGCCAATTAGTCTTCATCAGCTGGGGCGCTGCCAATGAGGATAAATAGGAGCAGCCTCGATGACTCGGGGCTGCGACATAAACACATTGCTAAGCTGAAGCCCCTTCGTCTGGTGTCAGCTTATACTCCTCTTGCAGCATTCCTGTGTTTGTATCCCGCTGTGAGTATGTACGTCTTGTTACCCCCACGTCCGGTACGAGCTGCTTACCTCTGCGCTGTGCAACCTGTGAGTGTACGTCTGCATGAGTATCTGTGCTCTCCTCATCCCTTCCCCTTTACCCTGAATAAAATATCACGACTCACTGGCTTGCCCCTGGCTCTGATTGCCCGGCTCCCTAGAGCCGGATATGACAGTATGTCGCAGCCAGAAGAGCTACCGGCGGCCGTGAGTCGCCGTGGAAATGTACCTTTCTGTCCGGGTGTCAGCGCTGCTAGCATGCCGTTTCCCAGGAGTCACTTCCGGCGCCAGGGCGACGAGCTGAGGTCCATCTCGGAGGCTGTCGACGGGACGTTCTTCACCCTGCACGATGCCTCCAACGCGAGACGCTGGCATCCGGGCCGTGCTGAGGAACTCCTGGACTGTCACCCTCACTCTCTGTACCATCTGGAGGACAGTGCCAGGATAGACGCTGCAGGTACACAGCGAGAGAAGCTCCACGGGGTGGATGGAAATCCCGGCAGGGAGTCGAAGTGGGCGACGTCTTTCCCTGCTTCGGAGTCCCGTTCCTGCCGCCATTCCAGTCGCGCCAACCAGAGGACTTCCCCCGACCTGCGCCACGTCACTCGGGATTCCCTTCAAGGAGCCGCAGCTGACAGCAGTTATGTCCGGGGTCGAGTGGCTGTCGCGAGCTCTACTGTGTTTCCTGTCACCACCTTCAGGCATGTGGCGGCGGCAGTGAGATTGATGGTGAGGACTTCAGGGCTACGAAGCTTTCCCGTGCTCGACGCCTTCCTCGTCTCGATCTCCGATCTGGAGCGGTGAATCCTGGGTTTCCCCCTCGCTTCGTCCCCTGGGAGTAGTCGTCATCACATCGCCGAGTCACCTCTGCACGAACCTCGTCCGGATCCAGTTCTGGGTCATCGTCAGGACCGTTCCTCCCACGCAGCTGTCATCCCTTCGCCTCGTCAGTGTGGAGATTCTACAGCCTCATCCCCTGAGCCTCGTTCCCCCGCTGTCATTCCTGGACATTCGGGCTGGCTCACCCCGGCTGTTTCCCCCTCCTCCTCGACGCGCTTCCTGACCGCTGTGTGTGCCTGGAATCCCGGCCTGGTGAGCTCTCTGCTGGAGACAACGCGAGCGACCCTCAGACGAATTCCCGGGGGGTCCTCCGTTATCGCCGGGCGGGGAGAGGAAGAAGCAGATTCCACTACAGCTGGCGATACTCAACCTCCAGGGGGCAGGCAAGTCATTGTTTTTTCACACCTGCTTAATGATTTGCTCTGTCACATCCCTGGAGGAGAAGTTCAGGGTTCGCAGCTCCCTGAACTCTCCCCACCTGCTGTAACCTGTATGCCTAATCCCGCATCCTCTGTGTCTCTCTCCGCCGAGCGGTCCCCGGCTCCGGGTCAACGTGGTGGGATATGGAGAGGGCCTGTGGTTCCGCAGCTACATTGCGGACGGAGGAGGGGGACTGACTGCTGCGTGGAGTCTACGCCGACGACTGAGCGTCCCCGGGTCTCCACGGAGGAGCGGTTCGGTCCGGCGGGACGAGATTCTTCTGGCTTCACGCCGAGTGGATCGTCGGCGGGGTTACCTGAGCTGGAGGGATCTCAAGCTGCGCTGACCATCGTGCTGGCTGCGGGGCCCGACGCGGCTAGATGGGAGCCTGACAACGACCTCCTGACGACGGATCCTGGATCTTCGCAGTCCTGGACGGCGTCAGAACCCGAGATCAGGCGAGTGCTCTCCTTTCTTTTCTCTCTTTTTATCCCCGAGCACTTCAGCCTATCTCCAGGGGAGACGAGCCGGGTGCAGCCGTCCGCTGCGTCTGAACTCGTCTCGCCGGGTTCTGGCGCTGCCGGTGATCCTGATCCCGGTTCTGTTTTCTCTTCTGAGCCTTCTTCCAGGGTCACCGGCAAGGAGTTGCTGTTCCTCGTGGTGCTGGAGGGTCCGGGTTCAACGTTGGAGGTCGGTTCTGGTGCAGTATTCAACGTGGGTTCGCCCGAGACCCAGTCGGGGTCCAACGTGGGTTCGCCTGAGGCCCGATCGGGGTCCGACGTGGGTGCTGCCCCAGTATTGTCCAGGTCCGGTGAGGAGGTGGCCGTTTTCCTGCGGCCTGACGCCCGCCGCCCTCGTCATCGGCTCTCCCCTGAGCCTCTTCCACCGGGATCCGCTCTGATCCTTCGCCCGTCTCAACGGTCCTGGTGGTTGAGTGATGCGGGTCGACGACCCGACCCACAGAACTTTCGGTTCGGTGATCTGGTTTCCCCCACTGGTCTGTGTTTCCCTCTGGGCAGCCTGGTTCGGCTGCCGGTGGACTGGATTCCTGGGATCTGGGTCCAGAGTTCGCCGTCCGAACACTTCTCTTTCCCTGATTCGCCAGCTGGACAATGGGCGGGGAGATCTCCGGAGCCATCTCGGCCATTTTTGGACTCTGCCTGCCATTCACCTCGGGTGTCACTTTTTCTTTTGTTATTAAGGTCACTCGGGTGTAATGTTTTGTCCTGTTGGTGGATTCGTCTTTATAGTGCTGTGTTTTCCATCGCTCATGCTCAGCATTTTACTTTTTGTGCCATGTTTTTAGCCTCGTTTTTTGTATTGTAGAGTTATGTTTTGTTTTCCGTAACACCATGCTCTGCAGTTATCCATTTATTCCAGTCACTTTCATTTCTTTAGGTGACTGGGTATTTATATATTCGTGTGTGTGGGTTTTTCTTTGCCTGCACTCAGTATTTCTTTTTTGTCCTGTTGGTTCATTATAGAGTCATGTGCCTGTTTTCCGTAACACCATGCTCTATAATTGTCATTTGTTCCAGTCACCCTCACTTTTCTTGGTGACTGTGTGTGTATGTACTTAAATTAGCACTGTGTATAGGTTCCCCTTTATTTAACCGTACTCAGCATTTTTTGCCCTGTACCTTTTTGGTGGTTCTTTTTTCCTTGCTCTGGGTCACGCATGGTTGGTACTCTCTGGGTAGTATGTAACCGGCGTGCTGACCCAGTTCTTCTCCCCATCTGTACCTGGGTTAATTATTCTGTTTTGTCAGTATTGTATTTGGGTTTTTCTTTCCCGCTACCCTACATTGCCCCATTGGTGTTGTCCTTCCCTTGGCTTCTTCCCCTCCGGTCCGCCTCCCTTCCTCCCACCCTAGGTGGGGGGGGGGGGCTGGGATGTTCCTGGTCGTTCAGGAGCCCGACCTTGAGGGAGGGGCTCTGTCACCATGGGTTGAGATGCCGTCTCGGCACTCAGCCCATGTTTTCCCTCATCCCTGCTTCCCATTGAGCAGCGTCTCAGCTGGCCCCCAGCTGGCAGCATTATGGACGGCTGGGGCCAATTAGTCTTCATCAGCTGGGGTGCTGCCAATGAGGATAAATAGGAGCAGCCTCGATGACTCGGGGCTGCGACATAAACACATTGCTAAGCTGAAGCCCCTTCGTCTGGTGTCAGCTTATACTCCTCTTGCAGCATTCCTGTGTTTGTATCCCGCTGTATGTACGTCTTGTTACCCCCACGTCCGGTACGAGCTGCTTACCTCTGCGCTGTGCAACCTGTGAGTGTACGTCTGCATGAGTATCTGTGCTCTCCTCATCCCTTCCCCTTTACCCTGAATAAAATATCACGACTCACTGGCTTGCCCCTGGCTCTGATTGCCCGGCTCCCTAGAGCCGGATATGACAGATGTCTCCAAAAGTTGGAATATTTGACAAGCAAATATTCTTTGATGCGGGATGAGATTGGTATGTTTGACCACAAGGGCTGCGGTCTCCTTTTCGTGGTGTGTGGATTTCTTCAGCTGTGCGTCGTGGCGAGCTGTGTCGAAGATCTGTGGCTTCCCATGAGGAATTCAAGGATAATTACAAATCTGATCTGATAGTAAAATTAATAGATCTTCGGACTTTGTGGAGGTGAAATTAGCTTCTAGTGTGTAAGTTGGTCAACAACAAAATTAGAAATAAAGTCAAGATTAACTAGAAAAGCACTCAGAGAGCGCAGACCTCCGCCAAGTACCTCAGTTCCCCCTAATATTGGGATTTTCCCCAAATACTATAATAGTGCTACATTTATTTTATCTATAATTTCAGATTCCTTGACCATCAAAACATACCTTTAGCAATTGGATTGACATTGATATCTTTATTAGTTCAGTAGTTATTGACAAAAATCACTTTTTCGGTAATGGTGGTTTTCTTCTGGATATAGCTCCATAGCTTTTGAAGATACAACAAATCCATTGGAACACTACTGATTCCTCAGTGTCTTGGCTATATTTTGGTGTTTGTTGTATGTTTATATCTTAATTTGTTACCTTACAGTGATGAAAATTCCAAAGATCCCCTATTATTTCCTGTTTTGGATCACAGTATCCAGATTTTTTGCAGGATCCAGATCATTCATCTTCTTCCGCTTAATCCTTTTCGGGTCGCGGGGGGGCTGGAGCCTATCCCAGCATCTTTTGGGCGAGAGGCAGGGTACACCCTGGACAGATCGCCAGTCCATCGCAGGGCCAACACAGAGAGACAGACACCCATTCACTCTCACAGTCATACCTAAGGACAATTTAGAATCCCCAGTTTGATGCCAATTAACCTAACTTGCATATTTTTGGCATGTGGGAGGAAACCGGAGAAATCCCGGAGTAAACCCCCGCAGACACGGGGAGAACATGCAAACTCCACACAGATCACTGTTGGTCGGGGGCTGGGATCGAACCCAGGATCCCCCGGCCAAGGGTGAGTGGCTGTGCTGCCGCAGTGCTAACCACTCCGCCACCGTGCTGCCCGGATCCGGATCAGTCTTTGATATTTCCTAGAACCTATTGGGATAGTCTTTGATATTTCCTAGAACCTATTGGGATCTTATCTTGTATTTTTTTGGCAAGTGTCCTGACCATTTATTGTGGAGTTATATACACATATGCTAAAAATGGCTCTATCTCGGAATGATAAAGAATCCTTTAAAAAATTCCTGGAAATCTAATCATTTCTTCCTTGTCCCATTTCTGACTTGTCCTGAAAATTTCGTCAAAATCCGTTAATAACTTTTTGAGTTATGCTGGTAACAGACAGACAGACAAACAGACAAACAAACCCCGGTAAAAACATAACCTCCTTGGTGGAGGTAAAAATGTTTAAAGAAACTTTGACAGGAAAAAGTTATAAAAATAAACATGTGGAAATGGAGTTTGACTCCAAATTTAGAATTTGAGCTCAAGAAAGTGTAGCGTAAAATAGGGAATATTAATAAATAATAAATATGATCAGGTATGAATTATTTAATTTCTATTGATGTATTGGAATCTGAGCTCAAATCTCATTTCATATACATCAGAAAAGTCAATAACACTCGTGGGGCACCAGCTCCTATCTCTAAGAAGCAATTTAATCTTTAATTTCACTTTATACCTGTTTAATCACTCAATAAATTAATCAATAATCAGTCTCAAAAATTTTCCGTGAGTTCAATACCTGTGCTTGAACAGACTCAGAATGAAATAAATTCTCAACAACTTCTCTCATTTTTACATATTTATTAAACGAAATGATTAACAGACATTGCAGTAATTTCATTAATCATAAAATCAATCTTGTAAATGATAGATTAACAATGTCAATATTTTCGGAACCAGGGTTAAACTGAGAAATGAATCTCTATCAGGTTAACAGATTATGGAAACAACGCAAATTTATGGAGAAAGTTTACTAATTACAGTGATCCCTCACTTATCGCGTTTAATGGGGACCAGAACCAACCGCGAAAAGTGAAAAACCACGAAGTAGCGTCACCCCCCCCCAAGGGCGTCACAAGCACTATTTTGCACAAAAAGGCACAAGAGAACAGCGAAAAGTGCCACTAAGCAACACGAGCGATAAAGAACAATGAATGCGGTCTTCCTTCACTGGGTATGTGCGCTCTGCAGGGAGAGAAGCTGGGTAAAATGTCTCGGCCAATCAGCTTGCGAGGTAAAACGTCTCGGCCAATCAGCTTGCGAGATTCCCGAGTGGTGAAGAGGTGGGCGGAGAGGAGTGGAGCGGTGGTCAGAGAGGTGGATTTTGAGTTGTGCGGGCTCTCCGTGTTGATACCTGATGTTCTAATGTACTCTCCCTGCCTTCTGCTAGCGCCCGGGCAACTTTCGTGCCATTTTTTCTCAATTTTGAATTTTTGATGAATATTTTTGAAAAATCCGCGATGCACTGAGGGCGCGAAAGGTGAAACGCGAAGTAGCGAGGGATCACTGTATATGAAAAAGTCCTGGATTAATCTTAAGAAAATAAAAACGGAATTTTAATGAAAAGAAGAGTTATGTTAAGGGCTTCTTAATTTGCATCTGATTAGATACACAAATTATTACCGAACCTCAGACGTTTAATTCAGCAGATGAATTAAAGTTTGCAGCTCACGTGATTCCTCGGTGATGATGGTTCTTTCGTCGTCCTCAGCCCAAGATTTCGTGGATGTTAATATCTGCCTGCAGACATTTTCAGGGTCTACATTTCAACCTTTAAATTCAAGCGGTCGAAGAGGCTGGATTCTGGGCTGTATGACCCACAGTTGAAACTGGGTTTGGAGCCAGATGATGACGACGCTTCTTCGGCGTGTGATGAACAGCTGCGCGTGATGTGGAGAGCTGCGTCTTTTCTTCCTGGTAGACAAGCGGCTGCAGAGGTCTTCGGGAATAATTAATTAAAGATATCTAATCTGATCTCAAATTAGAAAAAAAAAACTTTTGGACTTTAGATAAGATAATAACTTCTGTTGTGTGATTGGTCAAGAAAAATATTATAAAAATAAAGTCAAGATTAAAGTTTACATTAAAATTAAACAAACGGTGATTTTACAAAAAGTTTAACAAAGAAAAAGTGATGAATAAAAATTGGAGTTTAACTCCGATTAAGAATTGAGCTCAAAGAAATAGGAATTCCTAGGTATTTAAGAGAAAAAGGAAAAACATTAAAATACAAAGTTACATAAACAAATTACGAGCTATCTGCTCTGTGTTCAGAAAAGCGACACGTGGTCGAGTCTTTGTTCAGACGGTCCATTGTTCTTCCTTGCTGTGTGTAGACAATAGAGAGAGACGAAAAGAGGAAAAAAGGGGCAAAAGAGAAAAGAGATCCGGGAAGAGAGCCAAAAGAAAAGAGGACGAAGCAGGGGTCTCTCTGTTATTTATAAGTTCCGTTGAGCTATCGCGGGCTTCCGGACTGACCGGAATCTCAGCCAATGAGAGTCCTTCGTGGGAGGCCCGATGAACCTTTAGTCCAATAACAAACAGTCTATTGTCGAGCTCTTTGGGATGAAGAGTTGTTGTCATGCAGAGATTGGCTGCTGGAATCACATGGTTTTAGAGGCAAATTTCTGATACATTGGAATATACACACTTATGTATAACTAAACTAACCTTAGTGTATCTTATAAGCAGTGCTTCTAAATCAACATGCAGGAATAAACATTCATTTAAACATTAACATGCATATATATATATAAAATCACAGATTAATGCATTTCACACATATTATTGTTTTTCCACATTAAAACATCAGAGTCCATTTGCTTTTCATAGTTCTGAAAAGAAGAAGGTTTAGAATTGAGTTTGTAATAATGTACTTTAAAGTTCACTGGTTAAATCCAGCATGTCCCAGGGTTTAAGGAAATTTTATTGAGGTGTGGATCCATGTTTGGCCAGGTCTGTTGCATGTTTATGGGGGCAATAAACCAGAGCCAGACATTGGGGAAATTCCTTTAGGCTGGTTTTAACAAAGGAATGGGATTTCAGCTGTGGCCTGGGGAGAAAATCCATTTTTTGACTGTCTTACTCCTGGGTGAAACAAAATGTCTTTAAGCAGAAGAATAATTATTGCTGAGCCAAAGTGAGATGATGCTACAAAAGTAAAGGATTAATTCCTAGACGTTTAATGAAAAACAAGAAGACACGTGGGAGAAATTTCCTTTGTTCTCCAGTGGTGCTGTGCAGTCATCTGTTGTGAAGACAAGACAAAGGGAGAAGTGGCGAAAGAGCAGAGCCGAAAGAGGAAGAAGTGAGGGATCTCCCTCCTTTTATAACTTCAGTCGAGTTTTCGCGGGCCTCCGGGATTGACAAGAGCTCAGCCAATAGGATTCCTTCGTGGGTGGGCTTTAAGAACTTTAGTCCAATAAACAAATAGGTTTTTGTCTGTAACAGCTAATAACCTTGAGAGAGCCGTTGTCAAGCAGGGATTGGCCGCTGTTGGTCACATGATTTGAGAAACGTTTTTGGCAAATATTATACACGTCTTAAAACTGGAATATTCATCCATACACTTATGTATAAACTCTAACCTATTTCAGTGTTCATGCAACTTTATAACTAGTATTTTTAAATTAGCATGCAAGAATAAACATTCATTTAAACATTTTAGCATGCACATATTTAAAATCAAGGATTAATGTATTTCAAACCCATTATTGACTGTCCACATCAAACATCAAGAGTCCACCTGCTTTTCCATGGTGTCCTGACAAAGAGAATGTTGAAAATTGAGTCTTTTAACAATAATGTTGACATAATGTCCGGCTCAGGAAACACGCACGCAGGCTCAGGGTAGATTTAACAGCTTTATTCAACAAGCAGGCGTGTATGGATGGATGTGTGAGATATGTATATGTGGTGAGGGTGAACGCCGATGCACAGGAAGCAGAGCGGTGCGCCGTACAGCCGGGCAACCCTATGGAGAGAACAGAGGACAGGGGTAAAGGGCACCACACCTGGACAGGAATAGTGAACAGTGTGCTGCTTACTTGTGGATGACAGGTGGCTGGCGTTGGCAAGGGAGAAGCCCGGAAGACAGCGTCCTGCAGAGCCTGTGACGACGGTAAGGGTAGGATGGCGATGACGGGGTGTCCGCCGCCAAGGAATCCACCTGTGCACAGGGGAGAAGACTTGCAAAAGGTAAGGGAAGGTGTGCTTAGTTAGAAGCGTAGTTTAGCTGTCGTTTAGGAGACAATCCAGCTGCAAAGAAGTGCTGATGCGAACAGACAGCTCCAGACCGCTGCACAGGGCTGAGTGGGATAAATAGCTCGTGGCTGTTGAGGCGCAGGTGTGCGCGCAGCTGAGGCAGATGATGAGCGGCGAGTCGTGACAGTACTCCCCCCCCTAGCAGTGCCTCCTGGCGCTGGTTTGTCCGGATGCGCCCTGTGGAACTCCGTGATGAGACTCCTGTCCAACACCAAGGAAGAGCGCACCCAGGACCTCCATTCAGGACCGAATCCCTCCCAGTCCACCAAGTACTGCAGCCCGTGACCTCGGCACCGGGAGTCCATGATGGAAGCGACTCTCCAGGCCGGGTGGCCGTCGATCATCAGAAGCGCAGGCGGCGCCGCGGGCGGGGGACAAAGGGGATCGGAAACCACGGGTTTGATCTTAGACACGTGGAAGGTGGGACATATGTGGAGGGAGGGGGGGAGGGCCAGATGCACAGCCACCGGGTTGATAATTTTTGAAATGGTGAAGGGGCCAATGAAGCGTGGGGCCAGCTTCCTCTTCTCAGCCTTAAGGTGAATGTCCTGAGAGGCTAAACAGACTCGTTGGCCCACCTGGTAGGCAGGGGCCGGTCTCCTGTGGTGATTCGCCGTGGTGCTGTTGCGCGTCGCCGTGCGTAATAGCGCATGGCGAGCGCTGGTCCACAGACTCCGACAACGTCTCAGGTGCGCCTGGATGGATTGAACGGCCAGCTCGCCCTCCTGCTCCGGGAACAAAGGTGGGTCCACCGGTATCCCATGCAGCCTGACCATGTGTTGAACCAGAAGGTCCGCTGTCTCCCGCGCCGTAGGGAGGCCCCGGAGCGGCACGAAATGGGCAGCCTTGAAGAACCGATCCACGATGGTCAGCACAGCATCATAGGTGTTGGAGACCGGAAGGCCGGTGACGAAGTCGAGGGCTATGTGGGACCAGGGCCTGCCAGGGACTGGCAGGGGCTGGAGCAGACCCGCGGGGGGAGAGTTACCTGACTTGCCGGTGGCACACACAGGACACGCCCGGACATAGTTGGTGGCGTCCTTCTGAAGCCCCGGCCACCAGAAGGAACGCTGGAGGAGGTCCACTAGCCGGGAGACACCAGGGTGACAGGCGAGTTTGGAGGTGTGAACCCAATGGATGATCTCCCCCCGGACAGTAGATGGAACGAACAGCTTTCCCTCCGGTCTGCCGCCAGGGTCCGGTTTGGTCTCATGCGCCTTCCGAATCTTGTCCCTGATGGACCAGGAAATCGCCCCCACAACACACGAGCTGGGCAGAATGGTATGACCTGGCTCCTCCGACGTCTCGGGGGAAAACTGCCTGGACAGGGCATCGGGCAGGCCGTTCTTAGAACCAGGGCGGTAGGTGATGGTAAAATGGAACTGGGCAAAGAACAAGGACCAGCGCGCCTGGCGGGCATTCAGTCGTCTGGCAGATCTTAGGTATTCCAGGTTCTTGTGGTCCGT
Organism: Pholidichthys leucotaenia; assembly: GCA_020510985.1. Lineage (NCBI taxonomy): Eukaryota > Metazoa > Chordata > Actinopteri > Cichliformes > Pholidichthyidae > Pholidichthys > Pholidichthys leucotaenia. The sequence goes on from CM035849.1 coordinate 153,861,010, forward strand.
CAGCACCATGAACGGCAACGCAGCCCCCTCCAGCCAGTGGCGCCACTCCTGCAGGGCGAGCTTGATGGTGAGAAGCTCCCTGTCCCCGACGTCGTAGTTACACTCAGCCGGAGACAGACGCCGTGAGAAGAAGGCGCAGGGTCGCTTAACCCCGTCGGTGGGTGATCGCTGGGACAGCACCGCCCCCACTCCCGTATCAGAAGCATCGACTTCCACCAAACACTGCAGGGCGGGGTCAACCTGGGTCAGGACTCGGGAGGAGGAGAACTCCGTCTTCAACGCCTGAAACGCTGCTGCAACCTCTTCGGTCCACCGGAAGGGGTTTTTGGGAGAAGTGAGACGGGTCAACGGGGCCACGATAGCACCGAAATTGGGCACAAAATGGCGGTAGAAGTTGGCAAACCCAATAAACTGCTGTACCTGCTTCCTGGAGGTCGGTGTGGGCCACTCAACCACCGCTTTGACCTTCGCGGGGTCGGGAAGGACTTGGTTGTGTGAGATTATGAATCCTAAGAAGGAGGTGGTCTTGGCGTAAAACTCACACTTTTCGGCCATGACGTACAGCCTGTTCTCCAGCAGCCGTTGTAAGACCCGCCTCACGTGGACCTGGTGTTCCTCCCGTGACCTGGAGAAGATAAGGATGTCATCCAGGTACACGAACACGAAGAGGCCAAGGAAATCACGTAGGATGTCGTTTATGAGGCGTTGAAACACAGCGGGGGCGTTGGTCAGCCCAAACGGCATCACCAGATACTCGAAGTGACCACTAGGCGTACGAAAGGCCGTCTTCCACTCATCCCCCTCCCGAATCCGGACGAGGTGGTAAGCACTGCGGAGATCCAACTTGGTGAACCAGGTCGCCCCCTGGAGGGAGTGGAAGGCAGTGTCCATTAAAGGCAGGGTGTAACGGTCCTTCTCCGTGATGTCATTAAGGGCCCGAAAATCTATACAGGGGCGGAGCAACCCATCTTTCTTAGAGACGAAGAAGAACCCTGCGCCGAGCGGAGACGAGGAGGGGCGGATGATTCCAGCGTTGAGTGACTCCTTGATGTAGCTATCCATGGCCTCCCGCTCCGGCGCTGACAGGCTGTAGAGGCGTCCGGATGGCAAGGCCGCCCCCGGGCGGATGTTGATGGCGCAGTCGTAAGGCCGGTGAGGAGGGACAGACATTGCTCTGGACTTACTAAACACGAGACCCAGGTCATGGAACTCCGAGGGCACCAGGGTGAGATCCGGAGGCGCGGCGTCCTTGGCTGGAGGGGGAGAGGACGGGGCGCAGGCTGTGGACTGTAGGCAGGTTCCCATGCAGAAGGAGCTCCAGGCAGCGATTCTTCCTGTCTGCCAATCCAGCACAGGGTTGTGCAGGCGCAACCAGGGGTAACCTAGGATGACAGGCGACACAGAGGAGGACAGGATGTACAAGGTGAGGTCCTCTCGGTGATTACCTGAAATAATAACAGGGACCGGCTGGGTGCGATGAGTCACTTGTCCAAGGGGCGCACGGGAGAGGGTGACCAGGCTGAGCGGAGCGGCCAGAGGGTGGCAGGGGATGCCCAATTGGGTTGCCAGGCTCTTTGAAATGAAGCTCTGCTCTGCTCCTGAGTCCACCAGTGCGTGTGTGAGGTGCCCTGTGGCATTGTGACAGAATCGAATGGGCAGAGATAAACTAGTGAGGGGATTCGACCGGTTAGAGTCCGCGAGGCCCCCTACAGTGACTCGCGGACCTCCCCGTTTGGCTTTTCCGGACAATGCTCCACGGTATGTTGATTGCCTCCGCAATACATGCAGAGGCCCAACTCCCGGCGGCGTTGTTTCTCCGCTAGAGGGAGCCTTGACCGACCAACCACCATTGCCTCCGATTCCTCGGAAGGCTCCGGAGGAGGTAATGCCAGGGGGCAAGCTTGAGGCGTACGGACGGAGCCTCCACGAGAGCGGCCGATTAACTTCCGTTCGGTGGACCGTTCATGCAGCCTGTTATCCAAGCTAATTGTTAAGGAGATTAGCTCCGAGAACGTCTCCGGAAGATCTCGGCTGGCCAGCTCATCCCTCAGACCAGAGCTGAGGCTGCGGAGGAAGATACTACAGAGTGACGCCTCACCCCAGCCCACCTCTTCCGCTGTGACCCGGAAGTCGATAGCGTAATCCGCCGCTGACCGGCTTCCCTGTTGGAGGCCAAGGAGACAGTCAGCGAGGATGCTATTGCGCAGGGAATGATCAAATACCTCAAGAAAGCTCTGCACGAACTGGCTGTAGGAGAGGTTTGCGTAACTGGGCTTCGCCATGACGGCGTAAGCCCAAGTTAGTGCTCGCCCCTCCAGGAGATTACCAATGTAGCCAATTCAGCTGTGGTCCGAGGGAAAATCCCCGGGAACGCGCAGAAACACCGACTCACACTGCATGATGAACCCCCGTGCCCCGCCGAGCTTCCCGCTGAAGCGGGCGGGGGTTGGGATAGGCATGAGTCGGGTTGGCGTTCCCGTGGCAGACTGGCCGGCCACCGGAGCGGCAGGAGCTACCCCTCCCTGACGAGCCGGGGGGAACGCCTGCTGGGGGTCCAAGCGGTCTAACCGGTGAGTGATGTTAGTCAATTGATTCAGTATCACCTGCTGTTGGTGGGCTATTAAATCCACCCGAGCCTCAAGGGTGGAAAGACGGCGTGTGAGCCCGCTGTCTGCTGAGCCGCTCTGCTGGAGCCGTACTGACATAATGTCCGGCTCAGGAAACACGCACACAGGCTCAGGGTAGATTTAACAGCTTTATTCAACAAGCAGGCATGTATGGATGGATGTGTGAGATATGTATATGTGGTGAGGGTGAACGCTGATGCACAGGAAGCAGAGCGGTGCACCGTACAGCCGGGCAACCCTATGGAGAGAACAGAGGACAGGGGTAAAGGGCACCATACCTGGACAGGAATAGTGAACAGTGTGCTGCTTACTTGTGGACGACAGGTGGCTGGCGTTGGCAAGGGAGAAGCCCGGAAGACAGAGTCCTGCAGAGCCTGTGACGACGGTGAGGGTAGGATGGCGATGACGGGGTGTCCGCCGCCAAGGAATCCACCTGTGCACAGGGGAGAAGACTTGCAAAAGGTAAGGGAAGGTATGCTTACGCAGAAGCGTAGTTTAGCTGTTGTTTAGGAGACGATCCAGCTGCGAAGAAGTGCCGATGCGAACAGACGGCTCCAGACCGCTGCACAGGGCTGAGTGGGTTAAATAGCTCGCGGCTGACGAGGCGCAGGTTTGCGCGCAGCTGAGGCAGATGATGAGCGGCGAGTCGTGACAAATGTGGTTAAAAGGTTCACTGGTTAAATCCAGCGTGTCCCAGAGTTGCCAGTAGAGGGCAATGTTGAGTTGTGGATATTTTGTAGGCCACATGAGGTACTCCACAGTTCTGTCTTTTGTCTCCAAGTTTTATGGGCCAATAAAAGGTTAGGGATTCCGGAGACTGGATTAACAAAGGAATGCTAGTTCAGCTGTGGTCCTGGTATGAAAGAGTAGTTCTTGACTGTCCTTTTCCTGGGTGAAACAATGTCTTTAAGCTGAAGAATAATTTTATTGATGAGCCAAAGTGAAATGATGCTACAAGAGGCACACATGCTCGCCACAGCAGCAGCGACAAACACACGGCAAGGGAACACCAAGTGTTATTGTTTTGTTACAGATATTGCAACAAATTATTTGTTCATAAATATAAATTATTTAAACCCAATTTTTCAATAAAATCATAGCAGTGTATTCTCTGTGGCTCACGCATCAGGTTTATTATGGATTATATTTTGAGTTCTTGTTGTTTTTGTTTTGTACATGTGTTTTATGTGTGTTTTGAGCCACTTTCAGGTGGGCACTGTCCAAGATCTGCCAGTCCAAACACACGTGCCCTCTCTCTTTGACAGTCAGCTGTTCATGTTTTGTGTGCATCATCTGCCGTGTTGTCAGCCAGCCAATATTGCCAACACTATCATGATGTGTTGGACACTCCACACAGCCGTGGTTCTGTTGCGCCCCTTGAAGCGATGTCGGCCCTGGGGCACAACCGTGGTTAACACGTCTCCTCTCCGTGTTTGCTGGGTAATGTCAGCCCCGAACACCAACTGTAAGTGTTTCTGTTTATTTTTTTAAGTCTTCACCTTTTTGGGAACTGTTGTCATCATTCTTATGTTCAGTACATGTGCTATGGTGAATTCTTCGCGTAAATCCATCCATCATGACCCTCTGTGCGCTCTTACGCAGGGCCGACATCGCTTCAAGGATGCATGACAACCACAGCGAACATGGAGTGACTAACTCATCGTGAGAGTGCTGAAAATACTGGCAGCCAAACAGCACAGATGACTGGCAAATGGCCGCGAAGTACATGCACTGCTGGTGATGATGTGATGAGAAGCACCTGGTCGAGGACCGGGAAATATGATCACTGGGAGGGGAATCAGCTGGTGATAATGAGAGAGGGGACGTGTCTGAACCGGCGTGCGATCAGAGAAAGTAGGTCAAAGCTGCGCATAAATCCATTAATCCTTCCCCTCCTCGTGCGCTCTTCCTGCATAAAAGTGCACAAGGAGTGCACAGGAAGCTTATGACAGTTGGAGCTGAAGCATGTGATGTGGTCTTTTATTGCTTGCTGTTTATCTAAGCCTGCGACACAACGCAAAGGCATAGCCGTAAAATTAAAACAAGAAACCAGAGAAACTGTGAGCTACAAAGCTGCTGTCATTCTAGTTAACAACACCGGAGTCTGTTCTGTCGATTACATCATTGGGGCAATGCCCTTAATTTGGTGGGCGGCACCACAGTCCAGTCAGCAGCTGCGGTTTTTTGATGATAACTAGTTTATGCAGGCGCTCTTGTAAATATTATATTGATCATAGACAATTACTTTTGGGTTTACACAACATGCTAAAAAATGTCAAAAACGTATCATCAGCACTTTAAATATGGTGTGTCTGGGATGTGACTGTGAAGAGTTATGCATTATGTGTAACAATATGAAGAAGAAGCTCAATAGGTTTGCCAGAACAAGCTCAGAATTTTATCCATTTGAGCTTCTCAAGCCCATAATGCCATTTTCCTCTCACTCCAGTGCAAACCCACCATGTCATTATTTCAAGCTGAGTGCAATGATGCAGAATGCTAATACCCACATTTAAAAGACCTCCAAAGTCCTCATAAGAAAGCTAGAGGGACTGTGTCTGCCGTGTGGGAAATGTGAGTCTGCACCCATTGTCATTTACTTTTTAGGGTTAGTAATTGTACTTGGTTAAGGGTATAGGATTGGAATTAGGCACTAAAAGTTCTTGGGTATGTTGAGGAAAAGATAATGGATTTCAAACACCCCTCAGTAGTTCTAATCTTTGCTATATGATCCTTTTGAACTGTGTTAGTAATGTCGCAGCTAGTGCATCACTATAGACCATGCAGTGTCAGAGCCCATCTCTGCCCAGTCCAAAGTCACTACAGGTACACTCTGTTTGGTTTGCCCACTTGCAAAATGAGCATCACACAGCTCTCCACTTAAATAGTAAGCAGACTGAAAGATGCACATCAAAGCTTGATGATGTGTGTTCACACCCTCCATCCTGCATCCACAGAGCCACTCTGCTCTATTGGACCCTGCAGCCTCCACCCTGGAAGATGATCCAGCATTCTCCACTCTGCCACCACATTAGCACAAAATCTGCCTTAGTGCAAACAGAGAGAAACTTTTCAGAAAAGATGTGTATGGACAAAAGATAGAAGATGTCAACACACAACATCAAGCTTTGATGTGCATCTCTTTATCTGCTCACTATTTTAAGTGAATTGTAAGAGCTGATGGAAAAAATCCCTCTTTTTTCCTCAGCAGATCTTGCTGTGATTCTCATTTTACACAGAGCCCTGATCAGTGCTGGGCAGGTGACTGCAAGGTGTACACTGCATGCATTAAAAAAAATCTGTATATAGTAGTGAGGGGAATCAATTAAAGCATTTTAACTAATTAACCGCACCCATTTTCAAAAATCTCAGTTAATCACAATTAAGTGTTTATCAATTAACTAGTTAACTGTGATTAATCACAGGGGAAACTGGGGGATAAGGGTGGAGTGAGTGTGCATAGGCACAATATGCCTATTATAATACAGAGTTCAATGTGCTTGTCATAGCAATCAGCCTCAACTATATCTTAACAGCAGTACTTCTGAAGTAAGTCAACATGTTACTGGCAGAATTTTCCTTATTTTGGAGTGACAAATAAGGTTTGTGGTGTGAGACAGAAGATAAGACTGTAACTCACTCCCAAAGACTGTCTGGGCAGAACAATTGTTCTCGTGCCAACATTCCTAGTTAATTCCTTCCACAGAATGTGGGACACCATGTGGTGGCACCTATCTCCGTTTCGCTGCCCCTAGGCCACACAGCTACTGTCAGGAGTGAAAACTACAACGGGGGGGTCAGTCCTCTGGTCGCTCTGTGCATGAACTTTCCTTTCCCCATTCTATTATGCTGAGCACCAAGCTAGAAGGCAGACAGTACCATTTTTATAGGGTCTTTGGTATGACCCGGTCGAGATTTGAACCCATGACATCCCTGTTGTGGGGTGGCTGCTCTATCAACTAGGCCACCTCTCCGGTTAGCATTCTTAGTGGTTACCCATTTTGATGTCTAATTAAATGTAATCTATGGTCCAAATAATATGACAGTGATGCTCCAGCAAACTGATTTGAATATCCAGAATTTATGGAAAATGAGGAGTTTGTGTACAGGCTTTAGTGTGTGGTGATAAAGACTGTCTGGGCAGGTGCTAAGTCCAGGCTGTGAGTTCCACTATAACAGGAAGTGCCATGGGGGCGTTAATTCACATTAAAAAATTTTAATCTGTCAATTGGACCACCATAATTGATTGCATTAATCCGTTAACATTACTAGCACTAGTATACAGTGAAGTCAACAAGTCTGACTCGACTGAATGATGCGTATGGATAGAGTGATTGGTCCTATGTTTAATTACTAATTAAAATATGCCATGAAAAAATGAGTCTCCAAATGTTCTATGCAGGACTTTTAAAGTAGAATTATTGTCCAAAATTATTTAAAGATTTTACAAGTTTGCTTAAAAATCAGCTGGGAATTGGAGCTTCCTGTTCATGAGGTTTCAGTGAAAATGAACTCTACCCTTTCATAAATCAACACATAAACCCCGGCCCGCTCATATTTTTATAATTACAGGATTAAAGGGGTCACTGACTGAAAATACCGGAGTGGTGGCTTAGTTGGCAGAACATCCGTCCCACAACTGGCAGGTTGTGGGTTCAAATCCCAGCCAGGTCATCCCAAAGACCATATAAAAATGGTACTTTCCGCCTTCTAACTTGGTGCACACCATAATAGAATGGGGAAAGGAAAGTAAACGCACAGAGCTACCAGAGAACTGACCCCCCACTGTAGCTTTCACTACTTACAGTAGCTGTGTGGCCTAGGGTCAGAGAAACGGCGACAGGCGACGCCCCTATACACCACATAGTGTCCCATGTGCTGTGGAAGGGAATTAACTAACTTAACTCTCATATTTGCTAAAGTGTGGACGTGTCATGCTGACCTGCACACTTAACATTGTTAGAAAAGAAATCAAGTTACACTACAGCCTGATTTGTTGCCTGCAGTTATTGAATTAGGTAACAGGATAAAAACACACTCACTTAATTGCTTGATGTTTGATGTCAGCTGTTAAACTTTATCTACAGCACTCACCAAATTACCTACTCATTTACAACCACTACTGGAAGCAAAACTGCCATCACCACTACCTCGAAAAACTGGCCTCAAGACAACAAGTGCAGGCATACCCAGGTAATAAAAGCCATCTTATAGCCTCCAGGCTCCCTTTTCTGGTTGTTGCTGTTTTCCTGTAATTTGTTTGGATACTTGGAGTACTCTGAGATTTCAATTTTAAGATGAAAGGAGAGGGGGTCGCCTCAGCTCTGGCATACATCTTTGTTCCCGTCTGTCTACCACCCACTGGCTCCTGGTGTCTCCTTCCCTTCCTCGCCGTCCCTGTGTATTCATGTCATTTATATCTCTCTACCTACAGAAGTGATGAGATCTCTCTCCCTCTCCCTCCCTGTCTCTGACTGTGTCTCTGCTTTAGGACAGAGATAATTAATCTCAGATGGAACTCTGAGCCCTTCTCCCTGTTTACATCTTCCCATGTTTGTGTGTGAGTGTTTACCACTAGGTGTGTGTTGCACATGTTTCTGAGTGTGCACTTACGTGTGTGTATGTGTGTGCAGTTGTGTGACTTGCTAATTTGATTAACGAGTGTAAACAGTTAAGCTAACGGTAATGACTACCAAGCAGCCTGCTGCTGTAGCCAGTGGGCTTCATACTGATTACTATCATCATGAAGATAAACCCATGGAGCAGTGTGTGTGTGTGTGTGTGTGTGTGAAATAAGCCAGTAGGCAATGCATATTTGTGTGCTGTCTGCATGAGAGTGTAAATGTGTGCTCATGCCCTGTTTGCTTTTTTGTGTGGATCCAGTGCCAAGGGCCCTCTGTGTGAGTGTGTGCGTGTACGCGTGCATGTGTGCTGGAACAGTATCTTATCTATTATAGCTCAAAGAGATCTACATTACAGTGGGTAAAGATAACCTGCCTAATTCATACCCCTGACTGACTGAATGAAAAACAGGGAAGCTCCTCTCCAATGCTGAAGACTTTCTCTGTATCAAAAACCAGATCATCAATGATGGGGCAGCTCATTCTGGCCTGGTGAAACCACCAATAGAGTGCTCAGAGCTTGTGACCTTATACCCTGATCTTGACCTTGTGCACCACCTGGATGCAGAACCATCTAAGGATCATTTTATATGAGTTTGGTGAGTATCAGGGCATTTGCCTAGGAGAAGGAGCAATTTTTCTGAAGTCACATAAGATACCGGAGTGGTGGCCTAGAGGTAGAGCATCCGCCTCACACCTGGGAGGTCGGGGTTCAAGTCCCAGCCGGGTCATGCCAGAGACCATATAAAAGTGGAACTTCCTGCTCTCCAGCTTGGTGCTCAGCAAAAAATGGAACGGAGGAGGGAAATATGGGTGGCAGTGGCTCAGGAGGTAGAGCGGGTTGTCCAATAACCAGAGGGTTGGTGGTTCAAATCCCGCTCTCCCCAGCCATCCTGCCATTGTGTCCCTGGGCAAGACACTTCACCCACCTTGCCTTCAGTGTCCATGCCACTGGGTATGAATGTGCATAAATGTTCAGTAGTGGTCGGAGAGGCTGCTGGCTCAGATTGGCAGCCACGTTTCCATCAGTCTGCCCCAGGACAGCTGTGTCTACAGTAGTAGCTTACCATTATCTGTCTGTGGAGTGAATGAATAATGGACTCATTGTAAAGCACCTGGGTATCTTGAAAGGCACTATATAAATGCAATCTATTATTATTATTATACCAGATCTTCTGATAGTTGGCGTTGACCCCAACCTGGATGTAGCCTGGTGTACCCACTTCAAGATCATTGTGCATGACTTGGGTGAACACTGGGGCTATTGTCTCAAGAAGTATTGATTTTCAGTGCCCAGATCTCCTGACTTTGACAATGGCCTTGAGTACAGCCTGGACGCAGACCAACCGAAGGATCATTATCTATGAGTTTAGTGAGCATCAGGGCAATTGTCTAGGAGGAATAGCAAGTTTCAAGAAATCACATAAGTCCCCAGATTTTCTGACCTTTGACCTTGACCGGAGTGGTGGCTCAGTTGGTAGAGCATCCGCCCCACACCTGGGAGGCAGGGGTTCAAATCCCGACCGGGTCATGCCGAAGACCATATAAAAGTGGAACTTCCTGCCGTCAAGCTTGGTGCTCAGCAATAATGGAATGGAGGAGGGTAATCTGTGGCGGCACCTTGCATGGCAGCGGCCCTCTGATTCTGCACTTGGGGTGTGTGTGATTGACACTGTAGATAGGTAAAGCACAATCTCGTTCTACTGTACATGATTGGTTGTACAGTTGAATGACAATAAGGGTGATTTAATTAATTGACCCTGACCATAACCTGGATGCAGACCCACCTCAGGATCATTGTGTGTAATTGTTGTGACCATTGGGGCAATTGCCTAGGACTAGTGATTCCCATGGAATGTGGATGGATGTGCAGATGACGGTGTCATGGATGGCCCTCACGAGCCATCAATAAGACGTCACAGACCAGCCGATGAGTTTGCACAGTTTATTAAAGGAAGGATAACGACAAAATAATGAGCCACGGGGGCTAAAACACACTATAACTTTAATTCAGACTATGGCAAGGAAGAACAGATTTGCAATGAAACACACTTACAGAGAAAGTAGAAATCAGCACGAAGGTTGAACGACGGGATGTCTGACGATGTCAGACAAGGAATGTCCAATGAGACTGCAACAACGTTTAGTCCTCAGCTGCTCCCTTAAATAGGACTCAGGATGGAACAGCTGATGAGGCAATCGCTAATGCAGCTCAGCTGTCAGAGGCTCTGCTCTGACAGCCGGAAGCCCCTCCGAGCGCTATCACAATAAGAGCTTGGAGAGCCATCGGGAACACACACACCAGATGGGAGGAAAATACTGCATGGCCCGAGCGCGGACGAAATCGGCGCTCGAACCACAACAGATGGATGCCATGCCATCTCATTAGTGCCTTTCGGCTTTGTTAGAGTGAACTAAAAAAAAATAAGAAAATTTAAACATGAAGATAAATGAATGAATGAATGAATGAATCTTTATTTTAGATAGATTAGATTAAAAGATTAAAAGAAAGGAACAGAACAAGATATCAAGGGGAAAAAAAATCCAACAAGATCGAATCAAACAATAACTCCTCGGATTATACAATTCAACATAAGTTATCCGAAAAGGGTGATGGCTGAAGCCGCAGCTTATATTGCCCACCCATGTTCCATCTAAGAATTAAAAAAAAAATAAAAAAAATAAACGTGATTACAAAACAAAACAAAGCTAAGACTAAATGTGACCAAACAATTCCAAATCCAATACAACATGTCATATTTTCAGCATTCAGCACCACTAAAAACATATGGCTTGCTCACTGCTATCTGCAGTTTTGACAGGTTTATAGTATGAGGAATTCTTTAGTGAATAATGAGAATGGCTGTCATGGCTTTTAAACTCCGAAAAAATCTGTCTTGTCTAAATTTGAGGCAATTGGTTCCCAGCTTGTTGTAAACATCATTTACAGTGGGGTAAAAAAGTATTTAATCAGCCACCAATTGTGCAAGTTCTCCCACTTAAAAGATGAGAGAGGTCTCGAATTTTCATCATAGGTATACCTCAATTATGAGAGACAAAATAAGAAAAAAAAATCCAGAAAATCACATTGAAGGATTTTTAATTAATTGGTAAATTGGAATTAATTGGTAAATTCCTCGGTAAAATAAGTATTTGGTCAATAACAAAAGTTCATCTCAGTACTTCGTTATATACCCTTTGTTGGCAATGACAGAGGTCAAACGTTTTTTGTAAGTCTTCACAAATGTTTTCACATACCGTTGCTGGTATTTTGGCCCATTCCTCCATGCAGATCTCCTCTAGAGCAGTGATGTTTTGAGGCTGTCGCTGGGCAACACAGACTTTCAACTCCCTCCAAAGATTTTCTATGGGGTTGAGACTGGAGACTGGCTAGGCCACTCCAGGACCTTGAAATGCTTCTTACAAAGCCACTCCTTCGTTGCCCGGGCGGTGTGTTTGGGATCATTGTCATGCTGAAAGACCCAGCCACGTTTCATCTTGAATGCCCTTGCTGGTGGAAGGAGGTTTTCACTCACAATCTCACGATACATGGCCCCATTTATTTTTTCCTTTACACGGATCAGTCGTCCTGGTCCCTTTGCAGAAAAACAGTCCCAAAGTATGATGTTTCCACCCCCATGCTTCACAGTAGGTATGGTGTTCTTTCTCCTCCAAACACAAGTTGAGTTTTTACCAAAAAGTTCTATTTTGGTTTCATCTGACCATATGACATTCTTCCAGTCCTCTTCTGGATCATCCAAATGCTCTCTAGCAAACTTCAGACGGGCCTGGACATGTACTGGCTTAACCAGGGGGACACGTTTGGCACTGCAGGATTTGAGTCCCTGGCGGCGTAGTGTGTTTCTGATGTAGCCTTTGTTACTTTGGTCCCAGCTCTCTGCAGGTCATTCACTAGGTTCCCCCATGTGGTTCTGGGATTTTTGCTCACCGTTCTCGTGATAATTTTGACCCCATGGGGTGAGATCTTGCGTGGAGCCCCAGATCGAGGGAGATTATCAGTGGTCTTGTATGTCTTCCATTTTCTAATAATTGCTCCCACAGTTGATTTCTTCACACTAAGCTGCTTACCTATTGCAGATTCAGTCTTCCCAGCCTGGTGCAGGTCTACAATTTTGTTTCTGGTGTCCTTTGACAGCTCTTTGGTCTTGGCCATAGTGGAGTTTGGAGTCTGACTGTTTGAGGTTGTGGACAGGTGTCTTTTATTCTGATAACGAGTTCAAACAGGTGCCATTAATACAGGTAATGAGTGGAGGACAGAGGAGCCTCTTAAAGAAGAAGTTACAGGTCTGTGAGAGCCAGAAATCTTGCTTGTTTGTAGGTGACCAAATACTTATTTTACTGAGGAATTTACCAATTAATTCATTAAAAATCCTTCAATGTGATTTTCTGGATTTTTTTTTCTCATTTTGTCTCTCATAGTTGAGTATACCTATGATGAGAATTGGAGACCTCTCTCATCTTTTAAGTGGGAGAACTTGCACAATTGGTGGCTGACTAAATACTTTTTTGCCCCACTGTAAATGCACCGGTTAGCCTGTAGTTGACTGTAGATGTGCACAGAGCCACGCTTCAAGAAGCAACAGGCTCTAGTCCAATTCTAATATGTAGTGGCATGATGGATGGATGACACTCGTGTTGGCTGGCCATAAAGTAAACTGAGACCAAAAGCTTTGAGATGTAATTGCAAATAAAAGAGCAAGGTCTTTATTTGCACCAGTGTTTTAATTGTAAAAAGACCAGCTTCAAATATTCTTACCCTTTTATTCACTATTTATGTAGAATCTTATTGTTTAGGGTCACTGATCTACTATGTAAACTCAAAGCAATAAAACCTTTTCAGGAACATTTCTATATCATTTAAAGGAATTTTAAAGACAAATACATATACACAAGATAGTTCAAACCATAAAATTTTCCTCCAAAGCCACCTGTTTCTCTTGATCCTTCTGAGGTTTTTAAGATTGTGTTTTAAACACAGATTTGGAAGATGGTGATCCAACAGAAAATTATGGTAATAGAAAGCATATTTACCAGCACATATTATGAATTATGACCTATACTAATGTGAAAAAGCAACTACTGTACAAGTGGTTGTGAAAATAGCACCATGAAGTGAAGTGGCAGAGGGTTAGAGGTGTAATGTGTTTAAAGTTAATCTTGAGTTAAGTTTACCTTAACCTTGACCTTACCTGTGACCTAAATCAATAAAGTAAGTGAAAAATGAAACAGAGAGGTTAACACAAAATTAACACAAAAAATACTGAAAACAAGAGGCAGTAGCAAAGCACAACAAAAAGGCTTTTCTGGGTCTATAAAAACTTTTAACTTGGAACCTAACATTTCCTCAAAACTAACAACACTGACTACACCAGGGCAAATGCAAACGCTCAACTCTGGGTATCAGTTTGCAGAAGGATACAATTATTCATAGCATTTCTAGATTCCCAATTGAACAGTGGCCTTCAACATTCTTCCTTGACCCGACATCTGCTCAAGCAGCTCAAACCAGGTAGAAGGATTTTCTAAGATAGCTGACACGGAACTTTAAGGTCATTCTTGCAGAACTTCTGTGAGGAGATGAGAAACTTTCTTGAGGAGTAAAACCATCACTGCAGCCTTCCACTGCTCAGGGCTTAATCGCAGAGTGTCCAAATGGAAGACTGAGTTTAGCTAAAGACACTTGAAAGCTCGCTTGGACAATCTCACTTCTAAGACGAAGGAGAAAAAGAAGAAAGTTTAAACTATTTGTTTTTCCCAAGTCTACGGAAATCAATTTGTTGGTGCATGGTTATACAATATTATGTTATGCTTTCTTTAAGCAGCAGGGAAAGAGAGACTCGTGGGTTGAATAAATGCTGAAAAATATCTTAAAATCAATGGACTGATCACATTGTGATAGTTATAACTAGTGAGCTTTTAATCACCTACCCCAGCCTGAGCGCTAATTTAGATGTTGATGATGCTTCTTAATGAGAATTTGAAATTCATTTTTGAGGTTTTGATTTGCTTATAATTTTACAGTTTTGAATTAAATGTAATAATTTATAACAGAATTCTGAGAGTCACAGATCATTTTGCATCAATAGCCATCTTATACAGTTTAATCTGCACTTTCGACGTATTCTGATATGTTTCACAATATGCTTCCATGTTCCGCCCTCAGGCCTCTCGGCTCGGCATTTAAGTTCTCGCTCTCACAAACACAAGCATAGTGCACGCAGAGTTGTACATTACAGGCACAAACGGGGGCATGAAAGCTCACAAGCAGAGATGCTAATAAACAGAGAACACACACACATGCAAGCCTGCACTTACACAGAGGCAGAAGGCAACTGGGAAGCTGCTCCCTCGCCTTGCCTGGAGAGGGAGAAGCTTATTATGGAGCCTTATTGAAGGCTTCAAAGAGTTTAAATTAGGGTGGAGAGGAGGGATTAGGAGGCAGAGTGAGAGAAAGAGGAGGGGAGAGGCAGAGGAAGAGTGGGTAAGTGAGAAGAAAAACGGGAGACAGAGAGGAAGGATAAGGAAAAGAGGTACAAATAGAGAGAGAGGAGAAAAGGGATGTGGGGAGGTTGGAGAGCAGAGGAGGGTTGCAGAGGGCAAGTCAAAGAGTTTGCTGGCTCATGCTGATCTTAAACTAGACGCCGATGGAAGTGATTTTAGAGTTTATTTCCAAGTGGGAGTTACAACATTCACAAGGAATAAAACTCAGTCACAGCAGCCTTAATTCTCCCTTTTCCTATAATGACAAAATCAAACATATCACTGTAGGAAATGTGTGGCTGCAGGTGCAATGGATAAAACAGTCTCTGTTCTTCTCAGGAGAGACAAAAGCAAGCTGTGGAACCTTGACTAAACAAACACATCAAATTAAAGAAAAAAAATGCAAGGTGCTTTAGAAACAGCCAATAGAAGTCATTTATTTATCACAACCTGCTGAAGTTTGTTGAGGTTGCTGATATTTTTCTGATATATTTTTCCCTTATTGCTTCACCTGAGAGGTAAAAATAATAAAATCTCACTTATATTACTCTTCAGATATTCTCAATTTTCCAAAAAGGTCTAAAGAAAGATTTAATGAAAAGGGAGGAGAGAACAGTGGTTGGCATCATTGTTTCATAGCTAGAAGGTTCCTGGTTAAATTTCTGAGGGTTGGCTGGGGCTTTTCTATTTGGAGTTTGTATGTTTTCCTTGAGCCTGAGAGCATGTGGCTAATTTGGTTTCCTCTCACAGTCCAAAGACATGTTTGCTAGGTTAACTGATGATCCTAAATAAGCCTTAGGTGTCTGTCTCTGTAAGCCCATAGAACAGAGGGTTAATGTAGCTGAAATAGTTTTGAGTGGTCATTCATATTAAAAAAAAATCAACTACAAAGCAGAATAGATACGTCCTTATTAATGACCAGACATCTGGCATAAAACTGATAGACATATTTCAGAGAACTTTAAAAAAAAATGTGGACCTACTGTGATGTCATTAATTGCTTTTAAAGCCTCTTCTTTAAATTTATAGCTGCATTGAATATCAAGTGAGTGCCCACTGACAGTGTTGTTTCTGTACCATACTGACCAACATTTGATCCCCAAAGTCAGGAATGCTTGAATACAGTCATGTGGAAAAAATTAGGACACCCCATTAAATATTTAGTTCTTTATTAAGAAATGTTCACATACCTATGTCTAACATTGTTTTTGTTTTTATTTGCATGTTTTAACATTTATTTTAGCCATTTTAAGAGGGAATGAATGTGGGGGTGTCCTACAAAAGATGGGGGGTGTCCTAATTTATTCCTCACTATTTATTTAAAATCACATTTTACAGAAAATTTGAAAAAAGTCTTTAATTCATTTTTAATTGTTTAGTTGTATTACATGACTCACCCAGCATTTTTAACAGTGATATTCAATATCCATATGTTCAAATATGTAAAAAAAAACAAAAAACACAGTCTTATAGAGGGTGTCCTAATTTTTTCACATGACTTCAGTCTGATCACCCCCTACTGCTCCTAACAGCATAATTGGGGAAGTAGTCCTGGGAACAAAACTAATGCAAATGCTCATGCCCTGTCACTGCTCACGTTGTGTGCCTGCTCAGTTTAAGAACGTATCATCGATCCAACTGGTCTACACAATCAGTTAATAGCAATTGTGGCAGTTCGGTTTGATGCAGAGGTAAAATGGTAAATGGTAAATGGCATTCACTTATATAGCGCTTTTATTCTCATCTCTAGATGACCAAAGCGCTCTACAGATCCTGCTATCCACCCATTCACACACACATTCATACACTGATGGTGGGAGGTGGAGTGTTTCCTCTTGTGCAGATATGAATATACAAAAATAAAAAAAAATAGACAAAATCCCCAAGAATGCCATTTGACATTTGACAAAATTTGTGACAGTGCATCAGTGGTGGAGAGGGAGGAGAGATGTCAGCAGTGTGAGCAGAGGCTCATTGGTTGGAGGGAGCAGTCGCCTTGGGAACAGCACAAACTAACCAGAACCAGTGCGAACAGGCCCTTAGAGAGAGAAATTTCACAAACCCCAACTGATGCACCACTTCTAAAAAGCAGGTCAAATTAGCTGAGGTAAACTAGCTGAGCCTATAGGATCTATCATGGCATCTACAAGGCAGTCAACTCCATCCATCCATCCATCCATCCATCTTCTACCGGTTTTCTGGAGGTCTGGGTTGCAGAGACAGCAGTTCAAGCAGAGAAGCCCAGACTTCCCTCTCCCCAGCCACCTGCTCCAGCTCTTCAGAGAGGATACCAAGACGTTCCCAGACCAGCGGGGAGACATAGTCTTTCCACCGAGTCCTGGGTCTGCCCCGGGGTCTCCTCCCAGTGGGACGTGCCTAAAACACCTCAAGTGGAAGGCGTCCAGGAGGCATCCTGATCAGATGCCCATACCACCTCAACTGGCTCCTTTCAATGTTGAGGAGCAGCGGTTCTACTCTGAGCCTCTCCCGGATGACTGAGCTCCTCACCCTATCTCTAAGGGTGAGTCCAGCGATCCTACGAAGAAAGCTCATTTCAGCCACTTGTATCCGCGATCTCATTCTTTTGGTCATTACCCAAAGCTTGTGACAATAGGTGAGGGTAGGAACGTAGATTGACTGATAAATTAAAGCTTTGCTTTACAGCTCAGCTCCCTCTTCACCACAATAGACCGGTACAACATCCGCATCACTGCAGATGCTGCTCCAATCCGTCTGTCAATCTCTCGCTCCATTCTCCCCTCACTCGTGAACAAGATCCAAAGATACTTAAACTCCTCCACTTGGGGCAGGAGCCTGTCCCCAACCCGGAGAGGGCAATCCACCTTTTTCCAGCTGAGGACCATGGACTCGGTCTTGGAGGTATTGATTCTCATCCCAGCCACTTCACACTCAGCGGCAAACCATCCCAGTAAGAACTGTAGGTTATTGCTGGATGAAGCCAGCAGGACAACATCATCTGCAAACAACAGAGATGAGATCCTGAGGTCACCAAGCATGACACCCTCTATTCCCTGGCTGCCCCTAGAAATCCTGTTCATAAATTTTGTGGACAAAGGGCAGCCCTGGCGGAGTCCAACTCTCACTGGGAATGAGTCCGATCAAGTGTTGGCAATACGAACCAAACTCTCACAACGGTCGTACAGAGACCGAATAGCTCATAACAACAAGCCTGATACCCCATACTTCTGAAGCACCCCCCACAAAAAACCACGAGGGACGTGGTCGAATGCCTTCTCCAAGTCCACAAAACACATGTAAACTGGTTGGGCAAACTCCCACGAACCCTCGAGGATTCTTGAGAGGGTAATGAGCTGGTCCGATGTGCCACGGCCAGGATGAAAACCACATTGCTCCTCCTGAATCCGAGGTTCAACCAATGGCCGGACTCTCCTCTCCAGTACCTTGGCATAGACCTTCCCAGGGAGGTTGAGGAGTGTGATCCCTCTAAAGTTGGAGCACACCCTCCAGTCCCCTTTTTTGAAGAGAGGAACCACCACCCCGGTTTGCCATGCCAAAGGCACTGCCCCCGACCTCTATGCAATGTTGCAGACGTGTGTCAACCATGACAGCCCTACAACATCCAGGGCCTTGAGGTACTCAGGGTGAATCTCGTCCACCCCCGGGGCCTGGCCACCAATGAGATTTTTAACCACCTTGGCGACTTCAGCCCCTGTGATAGGTGAGTCGTTCCACTCGCCCACAAGCCCTGCTTCCTCTGTGGAAGGCATATCAGTGGGACTGAGGAGATCCTCGACGTATTCCTTCCACCGCCCAACAATATCCCCATTCGAAGTCAACAGCGCCCCATTCGCACCATACACAGTGTGGACAGGGAGTTGCTTCCCCCTCCTGAGCCGCCGGACAGGTTGCCAGAATGTCTTTGAGGCCCACCAAAAGTCTTGTTCCATGGCCTCACCGAACTCCTCCCATACCCGAGGCAGTCAACTCTTACAACATAAAGGCAACAATCATATGAGCTATCAAACAAACATTATAAAGAACTGTAGTTGTTGTTGGGTTCCTTTCTCAGCCTGGCATGTCTCCATTTAGTGTATCTCAAGACCTGAACTAAACCAGTCACAGATAAAGTTAATATGAGAAAAAGACACATTATTATAGAGCGTCTTTTAGACATTCATCACACAACAACCCACAGAGAAGCTGCCAACATTCACTCAATACTGACACAATCCAGTGGAGACTGTATTGAGTCTGTCATTTATCTGACTTTGTAACAATATTTTTCACACTGACTGAATAGGCAGAAACTAATGATGGCTAGAGAAGGGAGGAGAAGAATAAAATACTGCACAGAGAGGATTTCAAGAATATGAATGAAAGAGGAGGAGAGAAGAGGGGACAGCGAGGGAGTAGGACGTGTTTGACCTAGAGTGATGGAAAAGCCTGTCAAGGTAGCACACATGGAGCAAAATGCAAAGACCAAGATGAGAGCAAAGGCATCACAGAGAAAGAGGGAAGAGAAAAGAAAGGGGCAGTAAAGAGGCAAGAGAGAAAGCTGTAGAGAGGAGGAACAAAGAGTGGGAGCAGTGCGACTCAGAGGGATGGGGAAAGGCTGTCAAGGTCGCTAAACAAGCAGCAGCAACAAGGACCTGAAGGGATTGGCTGGAGCACTGAACAGCAGTGACCTGTTAGTCATGGTCACACACAGGCGTACAAACAAGGAGGAGAGGATACAATAAAAATGAACTGACTGGAAAAACACAGATGACAAAGATATAATGGGAGCCCAAACAAGCAAGTAGTGAAAACGAGCAAGAATTAAAATGTAGTTTGGAGTCTGTTTTAAAGAGTACTTCGTTATTCTAAAGATGCTACATAAAACTAGGAAAGAGTTCACATCTTTGCTGGAAATGTCTTCCATACCCACACCACATGAGTAAAATTAAGTCTAATGAGCTTATCTTTTTTCTCCCCTCCAAGCTAAACAAATTTGGGTCAATTCACTTAGCTTGAGAGTCTTTTTAAAAATTCTTTTCTCAGTGTGCCACAACATACTGATACATGATATATGTATGGACACAAATGAGACACATTAATCCAGCTGTCAGTCAGTAAATAATGGAACCTGCTGAGCAGTATGGCATGTGCTATATCCTGCTGCGTTGCTGCCTCGGGGAGAACAAGGTGGCATAAAGCAACAGTCACCTGTGTCTGTTTGTGTGTAAATGCTTTAGGGCACAGCATAACAGGACAGTAACAGAATCAGCCACACAGTTTGGACTACACTGGAAGCACATCTTGGGTGTTAAGATTGTATATCGGCAGCTTACAAGAAAATGCACAGCTACATACAGCACTGGATCAGATGACAGGCTTACTAGAACCTCCACTATGAGGCAATTTTTTACCCTAAGAAAATTAAGAGTTCAGCCAACGGTTGAACCTCGGCTTCAGGAGGCGCAATGTCATTTTCGTCCTGGTTGTGGCACATCGGACGAACTCTTTACTCTGTCAAGAATCCTCGAGGGTTCATGGGATTTTGTCAACCAGTCTACATGTGCTTTGTGGACTTGGAGAAAGCATTCGACCGCGTCCCTTGTTGCTTCTTGTGGGGGACGCTTCGGAAGTATGGGGTATGGGACTTGTTGCTGCAAGCTATCTGGCCCCTATAAACTGTTGCAAGTTTGGTTTTTATTGCCAACAATCAACCAAACTTGCTCCTAGTGAGAGTTGGACTGAATTTCTAGGTGCAGCCAAAGAACCAAGGGTGTCATATTTGGTGACCACAAGATCTTGTCTCTGGTATTCCTGTTAGTTTCATCGAGCAATGACCTACAGGTCTTACTGGAGCAATTTGTTGCTCAGTGTGAGGCGGCCGAGATGAGAATCAGCACATCTAAGTCCTAGTGCATGGTCCTCAGCCAGAAAAGGGCAGATTGTCCTCTCTGGGTTTTCAAAGACTCCTGCCCCAAGTGTAGAAGTTCAAGTATCTTGTGGTCTTATTCATGAGTGAGGGGAGAAGGGAGGGGGAGACTGACAGAAAGATCGGAGCAGCATCTGCAGTGATGCGGACATTGTATCAGTCTGTTGTGGTGAAGAGGGAGCTTAACTCGTAAGCAAAGCTGTCAATTTACCACTCAATCTATGTTCCTACTCTCACCTATGCCGATGAACTTTGAATGACCGAAAGAAAGAGATGATGGATACAGATGGCTGAAATGAGCTTTCTCTGTAGGATCTCTTGCTGATCTCATCCTTCGAGATAGGGTGAGGAGCTAAGTCATCCGGGGGGCGGGGGGGGGGAGGACCTCAGAGTAGAACCGCTGCTCTTCCACACTGAAAGGAGCCAGTTGAGGTGGTTAGGACATCTGATCAGGATGCTTCCTGGATGCCTCCCACTCAAGGTGTTTTGGCCACGTCACACTGGGAGGAACCAATGGGGCAGACCCAAAACATGCTGGAGACTCTCTGTCTCCCAACTGGCCTGGGAACGCCTTGGTGGCCTCTCTGAAGAACTGGAACAGGTGGCCGGGGAAAGGGAGGTCGGGGCATCTTTAGTTGGACTGCTACCTCGGAGACCCAGACCCCCAGAAAAATGGTACAAAATGGATGGATGGATAAAAATTGTGAGGGCCGTGGGATGCATAAACTGTCCAGTCAACAATGTAAATTTTCATGTTCTTTTCTCTTAAAGTGATACTCTGGTGAAAATCTTTTTTTTTTTGTGAAATCACTCTTATGTGTCATGTCTGTGTTATTTTGCTGTGAAAGTTCAGTTAAGTTCTTCCTCCTTCTAAAAGGCAAGTTTAGACAAACCATTCTAATGACATCACTAGAACAGGGAACCAATTCATATTATTATTCAGATTAGCCTCTAATGCCAGTTAGCATTTTTTTGACACCTGCTTTAAAAACGTGACCCAAATAAAAATGGTTTTATCAGTAAAGTGCTTCGAAGGGCTGATGCAGTTCCAACCATTATGCTGGGCCACCATGCATACTAACTAACTAACTAACTTGCACTTATATAGCGCTTTTCTAGTCACAAAGACCACTCAAAGCGCTTTCACTAATACTAACCCTCTATTCTAAGGGCCTATAGGAAACAGATATCTAGGGACAATTTAGAACAGCCAATTAACCTAACATGCATGTCTTTGGATTGTGGGAGGAAACCGGAGCCCCCGGAGTAAACCCACGCAGCACAGGGAGAACATGCAAACTCCACACAGAAAGGTTCCAACCCCTGCCAACCTGGGGATTTGAACCAGGAACCTTCTAGCTGTAAGGCAACAGTGCTAACCACTGCACCACCGTGCAGTGGTTAGCACAGCTAGGCATGTCATTCAACCGGTAAGTCTGTATTCTATCACAGGATTTATTCTGTTTGTGTAATGGAGAGCTAGCCACCAATGACCTTTAATGTGCCTGATATTGTAGTCGATTGTTTTATGTAGAGTAAATTTCAAAGTCTTGTGTCAAATAGGTAATATGTTAAACCTCCTTTACACAGAGGTGGAGATCATTGAGAGATCATTGAGAGAGCTGGTCAATTTTTGATCTATCAATGATGTTCAGTGATCTCTACAGTCGCCACGGTCTTCTCAAAGTTTTGACTCTGTCCAAAACACACAAGAATCTCCCAAATGATCCCAAAGATCAAAAATTGGCCCAGTCTCTCAACGATCTCCATGCTGTGTAAAGGGGCCCCTAGAGAGAAAATGAGCCATTATCCAGATGAGCCTGTATTTCAGATTCTACACCATGTTGATTTGTTTGTTCAGACTTTTTTTGAGAGACGCTGCTGCATGTTAAAGACAGGAGGACAAAAGAGTTGTAATCAGACAGGTCGTCTAACAGTTTTGCCCTGATGCAGTGGGGCAAAGTAAAATACTTCTGCAGTGTATTGAGATCGTGTAGCGATGACTGTGCATGGAATGGATGTGTAATGTTGTTTGGTAATTGCTGAGAGGAACAGAGCTACTCTGTCCCCAGCTGTGTGGTTCCACTCTCCAGTTGCAGGCTGGAGCTGCCCCTCTATTGTTTTCCATGCTATCCAAGTACATGTGTGGTTGCATGTGATATGCAAATGATCTGCTCAATCCTCTAAACAGTGATGGTGGTGTTAATTTTTAAAGTTTTAGATATTATAGATGTGCAAGCACTAATGGGGATTTGCGGTCTGCTTTTGGGCGGTTGTATGCAGCTCGTGTCCCGATAGAGGACAGTGGTGGCAGTTGGGGTGTGCACTGCACCACTTTGCTGTAGTGCCTGTGTGCTCCGCAAATGCCGAGTGGTTATTTTGACCCTCTGCAGTCATGCCAGCATTGTATTGTAATTTTTTTAATCATTAGATCTTCAATACTATAGTTTTCTGGTCAAATTTGCCAGCTTAGACTTGTGTGTGCTGTGGTCTTCGAGGAGATGCGGCGCATTGGCGTCCTCATGGGTTGGATTTGGGTACGCAAAATTAGAATAGTCACAGATTTCAACTTTTGAAGGAGGCGACTGTCAGACCATGAAATGTTTTTTTTTTTTTTTTTTGTGGAAAAAAGGGCAAAAGATACCATTTTAGACTATATAGATTTGTTATTAAGGGGATTTCTATCCACCGCAGTGCATCTTTAAATATGTCTTCTTTCATGTAACTTTGTAACCTTTTCTGCACGGGGCTGCACGGTGGCGCAGTGGTTAGCACTGCAGCAGCACAGTTTACCCTTGGCCGGGGGATCGTGGGGATCGTGGGTTCGATCCCAGCCCCCGACCAACAGTGATCTGTGTGGAGTTTGCATGTTCTCCCCATGTATGCGTGGGTTTACCCCGGGATTTCTCCGGTTTCCTCCCACATGCCAAAAAACAACAAAACGTGCAGGTTAGGTTAATTGGAGACTCTAAAGTGGCCCTAGGTGTGAATGTGTGTGTGAATGGTTAAGGGATAGCGCCGTATCGTGGCTGCTTCATCCATCCAGGTGGTGGATGACCCTCAATTTCCCCTCTGGGGATCAATAAAGTATACTAAATCTAAAAAAAAATCCCTGAACACTGCAGATTTACAAGAAAAAAGTAACAAATTTTTGAGGACAAAAATTGATAAGCTTGAGAAAGTTTTTATTTTACAAGAAAAAAAGCTAATTTGAGAAAAAAAATGCAAGTTTATTAGAAAACTTTCAACTATATAAGAAAAGCTGCATATTTACAAGAAAAACTCAAATCTATGAAAAAAAATGTTGCGAATTTATGAGACACAAATTTAAGTGGAAAAAAGACACATTTTTGAGACAAAAGCAACTAATTTACAAGAAACAAATAGCAAATTTCAGAAAATAAATTAATTTCACGAAAGCTAAACAGACAAAATGAAATGACATAAAAGAGTAAAACACTATATCATGATTGATGAATAAAGTAATGAGGTAAATAAATGTCAATTATGTGTTTAAAGCCTACATACCATTATCAGCCTGTGGTGCATTTTATTTTGTGCAACAAAAAACTAATATGAAAACGTTAATACATGTTTAATGCTTTACATACCCTTGAGAATATAGGAATACTGGAGCAATAACCCTCCTTTAACGCTACAGATAAACAACGCATTACCAACATTTGGAAACATCAACTTTTTTTGTTCAGTCCGCCAAGGTCTCCGCCTTTGACCGCCACCTAATCCACATAGTACCGTCGAACCGCTGCTCCTCCACATTGAAAGGAGTCAGTTGAGGTGGTATGGGCATCTGATTAGGATGCCTCCTGGACGCCTCCCACTTGAGGTGTTTTGGGCACGTCCCACTTGGAGGAGACCCCGGGGCAGACCCAGGACTCGGTGGAGATACTATGTCTCCCAGCTGGTCTGGGAACGCCTTGGTATCTAACTACTAACTAACTAACCTGCACTTATATAGCGCTTGTATCCTCTCTGAAGAGCTGGAGCAGGTGGCTGGGGAGAGGGAAGTCTGGGCTTCTCTGCTTGAACTGCTGCCTCCGCGACCCGGACCTCAGGAAAAGCGGTAGAAGATGGATGGATGGATGGGACTTTTTTTGTTGCACTGTCAAACGCTAGCCTTTATAAATATTACACATGACATTATGTAATGCTGTCATTCTTGCAGGTAGGGTGCTATCTGGAAAAGGGACCAATTACATGGAAGGCCATCCTATTCACAACATTGCCACAATGTGTAGTTACATTTCTGAAGAGACACGTCAGTTATACATTCATTGCAGCCCAGCTGAGCTGTGGGAGGAGCAGAGGTTTATCAGCAGGCCCTTCATGTCACTGTTGCCTTATCATCCCAGTTAAACACTGCATGCCGTATTCACCTGGTATTGCTACTAGCCATTAATATACAAGCCCAATATTATAAAAGCTGTTTTGTCCAAATACTTTCATGTTAGTGCAACTCTGTGTCGTGCATTGCTGGACAAAGGGGCTATCTAAAGCTACAGTCCAAGATGACATTCATAGTGGTGACATTCAATTTAGTGTTGCTAAAAGGCTGGAGCTGATTACTACTTCCTCTGGAGTCCAAGTTTATGGAAATATAGAGCACTTGTTTGGTTTTTCCACCGAAATGAGCTCCATTTCAGAACAGCATCAGCAGCTTTGAACCAGAAAATGGGCCCACAGCAATGGAAAATTGTTTTATTCCAGACACTGTACATCTAATTGATTTATTTACACTAAGGATGCCGTTGCCAAATTCGTCTGAATGTTTCATGTTGTGTCCTCTGTAGTCCACTCTTTGAGGACTTGGCAGCACTATCAGCCTTCTTATCATTGTCCCTGTTGGCAGAGTAAATCATGTTGTTATAAAACAGAGCTGGCACACTGCTCAGGATGACCAAAAATAACAGTCTAAATCAGTCTCATTTTGAAATAAAAAAGGTTAAAAATATATACTGGGCTATATGATTATATTTGAATATATTCATAATAATAACAACCCAGTGATATCACATTCTCATTGTTCTACGTCTCCACACACTCAGACAGACACACATTTCAGCGTGACTATCAGAAATGTTATCTCTGCATTGCAGACTATTAAACATTGATGTGATGTTATTGTAACAGCAGAAATCTGGATCATCCAGGCTGAATGACCCAAAATTAGGAAAAAAAAACCACTGAGGATTGCAACAACAGAGAGTCTCTGATAAACAACTGTTTTGTCTGCAGTGAACAATTAGAGCAAGCTTTGCTGGGTCCCATTTAGTAGAACATTATCTTTTTGGGAAGTTATTATTTTTAGAAACTTCTTTTTAGAAACCCCATGCATTGGTTTGCTTTATTAGGAGAAAATTAGAAATAAGCAATAAACAAGACCTAAGGGCCACCTGACTACTTTCCACATGATCTGAAAAACCAAGATAATTAATACAATGGTAATGTGGATATCTTCCTTTCTTTATTGGGGGTGGCTGTGGTGCAGGTGTAGTGTGGCCAACTACTGATCGGAGGGTCAGGGGTTTGATTCCCACTCTGTCTGAAGTCTGCATGTCAAAGTGTCCTTGAGCAAGACACTGAACCCCAAGTTGCTCCTGGTGGGTAAGGCCACCACCTTGCATGGCAGCTCCACCATCATCAATATGTGAATGTGTCACAATCTGAGCACAGGGGATTTCTCTTTGCCTTTTGTTTTTCCTTATTTGTATAATATTGTATTTTGGAGTTCTTGGCCGGTGATGTTATTTCTAGTTTGCTTTTCACATATTTGGTATTGTATGATTTATTTTCCTATTTACGTTCAGTGTAGTTTTGCTATTTACATATCTGGGTTTTTTTGTTCCACTTTATTTTGCCAGTGTCCTCTCTTTTCTTTCTCTCTCAGGAGTTGCAGTCGTCAGGAGCACTTCCAGGCTTCTCCCTGGTTGTGGGCGGTGCTCCTGTCAAACTGCCAGCTCCGTCTCCCATCCTCATGACTCACAGCTGATTGTCATTTTCTCCCCAGCCCGCTCATGTGATTCACACTGGTTACTTTTTGTGTTAATTGATTCTAATCCTATTTAAGGGCTGTTATTTTCATTTCTCATTGCCTGAGTTTTAAGTTTCCTTCTCCCATCTCCACCAGAACCCAGCCCTTGTTCTGGTGCAGTATCTGTAAGTTTATTTTGTATTTTGGTTTGAGCACTGTTTTGGTCTTTGTGTTTGTTTGACAAATTTCACAAACTGCAGTCCTGCGCGTGGGTCTCACCTCTCTGTCCTGAGGGGCAATTCATGGCAGAATGTGTGCGTCAATGGGTAGATAGCAGGATCTGTAAAGCGCTTTGGTCATCCAGAGATGAGTAAAATGTGCTATACAAGTGAATACTATTAATTGTCATTGTTTGATTAGTTCTCAGGCATATGCGATACATAGGGGTGGGACAAAAGATCAGTTCAGTGATGGATTGTGATACTTGGCACTAATGACGATCCACCAATCTCTAAACGCATTAATCAATCTTTTATTATTTATGTACTAGTGCAGTGCCCGTAGAAAGCAAGTAGTCTGGTAGAAAACTGGTAGGGCAGTTGGCGTTTACATCCAGAAACGTAAGCTGTGTTTGAAAGTGGGACAGAGAGGCTGGGAAGGCCAGACCCACCAACATGTGATATTATTTTAAGGGTGCTTTCACACCTACTGGCTTTAGATTGTTTCAATCAAACTCTAGTTCGTTTTCTTTTTTAGTGCAGTTCGTTTTGTCTGGTGAGAACACGATAATTGCACGCAGGTACGCACCAAAGAAACCATACCAAGAACTTCTGAAGGAGTTGGTCTCGATTTGAATCAACTGGTGAACTCTGGCAGTCTTGCAGGTGAGAAAAGGACCGCACTAAAACAGGACCAGTGGCAAACTGTAAAACACTTTATGCCACTGTACATACCTGATGGATCTTTGAAAATATCTGTGGCTGAGCATGTCATGATTCTCAAGGATCAATGAACATTAAGATGTTATTTTCCATCTGTAGTCGCGCTTCATTATCAAACTGTACGATTTGCCAAAAGTGTAATCAGCCAATCAATTTATCTCCCTGTATCTCTGCTGACCAAGTGGTGGATGCCAGTGTGACCAGGTCCACACTGCAAGCAGTGCAGTTTAATTATTTAAAGACTTATGAAATATTAAGAACCTGTAAATTCAAGTAATTTCAAGGTACAACCCCGTGTGGACTGGTGATGCCACTACATCATAGGATAATAAGAACAGCAGTAGAAGTTAAAACTTTTATTGATAATAAATACATATTTTGACTGATTCCTCTCTCTGTGCATGATTATTTTTAGGCATGTTAGCATCCACAGTAGGATACAATTTAGTATTGGCATGTCAAATGAAAGTAATGTTGCACAAAAAAAGAAATGTTAGTTGTCATGAACGTGTGCTTTTACGCAGCGCACAATGAAAAGAGGATGAGCCCACTTGCAGGTGAAGAGTGTGTTTTAAGATAAGATAAGCCTTTATTAGTCCCACAATGGGGAAATTCCAGGATTGCAACAGCACAGGGATAGCAACACTCAGAGCAACAATCAGAAGGCAAGAAAAAAAAGCAAGAGCAGCTAATATACATATGTACATATTACTATAAATATACTGTATATATATATATACACACAGACACACAGTGCAGAGCATTGTAGCTGGATGGAATAAATATATGAGTATATAAACACACAGTGCGGAGCATTGTAGCGAGATGGAATAAATATGTAGATATATAAACACCCACAGTACGGAGCATTGCAGCTAGGTGGAATAAATATGTAAATATATAAACACACACAGTGCGGAGCAATGTAGCTAGATGGAATAATATGTAGATATATAAACACACAGTGTGGAGCACTGTAGCTAGATGGAATAAATATATAGATATATAAATATAAACACACCCAGTGCGAAGCATTGTAGCTAGATGGAATAATATGTAAATATATAAACACACACAGTGCAGAGCATTGTTGCTAGATGGGATGAAACAGCACAACCGTCTACTTAGTTATCCTACATGGTATGATTATGTGCCCATACATATTCTCACCCTCCATAGCGACCGGTATTTTCCTAGTTGTATGCCGGAGGGGACCATTGTGTAAGTCTATTGCATCTTTTGCATTCAAAAAACTATTAGGTTATTACGTCTTTTTTGCTATCTCTGCGAGCAACCCTGCTTAGGTTGTACAGTCTGACAGCCGTTGGTAGGAAGGACCTGCGAAACCTCTCGGTTGTGCACCTGGGATGATGTAGTCTGCTGCTGAATGAGCTCCTCAGTGCATTCAGTATGTCCTGCATAGGGTGGAACTCGGACTCCAGTAGAGATGACAGTTTAGCCACTGTCCTACTCTCTCCTATCTCCTCCACTGGGTCAAGGCGCTGCCCCAGGACAGAGCTAGCTTTCTTGATCAGTTTGTTCAGTCTCTTCCTATCGGCTGCAGTAATGCCACTGCCCCAGCAGACCACTCCAAAAGTGATGGCTGATGCCACCACCGTGTCATAGAATGTCTTCAGCAGCGCCCCTTGTACACCAAAAGACCTGAGTCTCCTCAGTAGGAACAGCCTGCGCTGTCCCTTCTTGTAGAGTGCGTCAGTATTGTGTGACCAGTCTAGTTTATTGTTCAGATGAACACCCAGGTACTTGTAGGATGTCACCATCTCAATGTCTGTTCCCTGTATATTTACTGGTGCTGTGAGGGGTTGTCCATGCCTGCAGCAGTCCACCACCAGCTCCTTAGTTTTCCTCGCGTTGATCTGGAGGCAGTTCCGATGGCACCAGTCCACGAAGTCCTGGATAAGCCCTCTGTACTCAGCTTCATCTCCATTGGAGATGAGGCCAACGATCGCAGAGTCATCAGAGAACTTCTGTAGATGGCAGTGCGTTGTGTTGTGTGAGAAATCCACAGTATAAAGAGTGAACAGGAAGGGAGCCAACACCGTTCCCTGGGGGGCCCCCGTGCTACCAATGATCGTGTCGGACACACAGTCCCGGGTTCTCACAAACTGAGGCCGGTTCGTGAGGTAGTCCAGGATCCATGATGACAGGTGCTGGTCCACCCCTGCGTGCAGCAGCTTGTCCTTCAGGATCATCGGTTGGATAGTGTTGAAAGCACTGGAGAAGTCAAAGAACATGATCCTCACCACATTCCCGGGCTTCTCCAGGTGGGACAGCGAACGGTGAAGGAGGAAGATCACCGCATCCTCCACCCCAATGCCATGCTGGTAGGCGAACTGGAGTGGATCCATCGCTGGTTCCACCAGGGGGCGGAGGTGAGCAAGGAGCAGTCTCTCCAGGGTCTTCATCAAGTGGGACGTCAAGGCCACCGGTCTGTAGCTGTTCAGGTCTTTGGGGTGGGAAGTTTTTGGTACAGGTACCACACAAGATGTTTTCCACAGATGTGGTACCCTCCCCAGCTTCAGGCTCAGGTTGAAGATGTACGCCACAATCCCACACAGCTGGTCTGCACAGGACTTGAGGAGCTTTGCGCTGATACCGTCTGGTCCTGTTGCCTTCCTCGCCTTGATCTTCCTCAGCTCCGTCCTCACGTGGGTCCTGGTCAGGGTCAGGATGGGGGGCTGTGTGTTGGAAGTGGGGGGGGTGTAGGTGGAGTGGGGAGTAAATTATTAACAAAGAGTAAATAATACAAAGTGTCCAACACAGGTAATCAAAAACTGAAGAAAAAAACTGCCTCCTCATCCTTGGTGGATGTAAAGGCTGTGGGTGAGGTGGCTGCAGGCGAAGCCGCAGGAGGAAAAAATGGCCCCACCGCAGAATTCCCCTCCTCCAATGAAGGAGAGATTGCTGGTGGAGAGACGGTTAGATCCTTCTGGCGACACCTCCGGGAACGGTGACGACGTGAAGGAGGAGGGGTCTCCAAGGCAAGAGCATGCTCAATGTCTGGCAGAGGCTCCGGTTCGCTCGGGGATAGCTCCTCTAATTCCGACGCCAATTCAGGGAGAAGCCATGGTTTCACCTCCAAACGAAAATCTAATTCTGCCAGCAACACCTGTTTGCGCTCCTCCCAATCCTCAGCGTGCAGAGCGGAATCGGGCCTGGGAGACGGGGATTGCTCCAACGCCAGAGACTCCTCCATGGGTTCCTTGAAAGGCAGGTAGAAGATGGCTTGAACCATGTCGGTCACCCCCGGGAAACCCCAAACGCCGGGATTAAATTCCATCACCTCTTCTGTGGTGTATCGAGCCGCTCAAACGTCCTTCAGGGTAAACCACCCCTGCGTCCATGAGAAGGCGGCCTCCAGGCCGTCCAGTGTGTGCCACTTCTCTGTGGTGAGAGTCGGCCAAGGCTCTGGGGAAGGAAGCGGGGCCGTGATGGG
This sequence comes from Pholidichthys leucotaenia, assembly GCA_020510985.1. Taxonomy (NCBI): domain Eukaryota; kingdom Metazoa; phylum Chordata; class Actinopteri; order Cichliformes; family Pholidichthyidae; genus Pholidichthys; species Pholidichthys leucotaenia. The sequence continues at coordinate 153,892,054 of CM035849.1, forward strand.
AGAAGCTGGAGACGTCTTATGACGGACACGTCTTCTCCTCCCCTTGGTGGATGACGGCTCTGGCATCTAAGCTTCCTCAGATGGCACATCGCACGACAAGAAGTACAAGGAATGGAGAAGGTCCATCGCCTCAGCATGGTTGCAGAGGCTGGGAAATGCTTCATTACCCGTGCTGCGGCCTCCCGGCCCTCCTGGGCCGCCCCCGGAGATTGGGAAGACTGCGCCCGCACCACGATGTCCTCCAGGCAACACACCGCCTGCTGCTCCACTGCGCACAGATGCGCCATGATGAGGGCTCCAGCTCAGGTAGGTGGAACAACCACAAACAGATGAAACTAACAACACACAACTTCACTGCTGGGCTCTGTTCTGGTCACAGCGTTCAGTCATGAACGTGCGCTTTTATGCAATGCACAATGAAAAGAGGATGAGCCCACTTTCAGGTGAAGCGTGTGTTTTATTAACAAAGAGTAAACAATACAAAGTGTCTAACATAGGTAATCAAATAATAGGCTACACAGCAGATGAGCTCAGTTCAGTAGGAACAGGTTGGCTTCCGGGAAAAGCTCACGTCAAGCCCCAGTGTAAAAACTGGCCACTGAGGGAAATAAGAAACATGAACCTAGGAAAGAAGGACTTACATGTGAGTGTCGGAACGCAGCTGGCCTCTGGGAAAAAACAACACCAACCGTAATCCCAGGGAAGAGTAGTCCAAACACATAGAGATAGCTGAACAACGAAGGCTAACTGTGTGCACAACACCGACTAACGCCGTGACAATGAGTGAATGAACTGATAGGGAATAAATACACAGTAGACTAATGGTACAAAGTGAATACAGGTGAGTGGCTGCACAGGTGTACTGATTACAGGCTGCTCACAGCAGCGACAGGCTGAGCAGCCAATAGGGAGTGCCTGGAGGAAGAGGGAGAGGCAGAACAGAACACAGAATGACTGTAAACAATAAGTGGACAAAACAAGGAAGAAAAATACAACAATAGTCTGTGTCTGGGGTCTGGAGTGACCTAATCCCCCCAGAAACATGACAGTGACTTTTGCATACCATGCAAAAGACATAGACCTGTATTGTATATAGGCAAATCAAGTGGACAGCCTATCCATTGATGGCTTATTTATTATAAGGGAATGATAAATAAACCACACAAACCATACATTTTCTAAAAGCGTATGCCGTGCACATGAGATTAAACATACATTGACACATGTCACACCTTCCTCTGTGTTAAAGTAGCTACACATTCCTATTCTTTTACATAGCTTCAATATACAGGCCGAAACAGGTAGTGCATCAGCATGATGATGAAACTTGTAACAATAGTCAGGGTTTGCACACCCTCATAACCTCGACAAATCATGTACCAAACTGACAAACCATCTGACAAACAGTTTGAGAAATATGTGAGGAACACACGTTCCTTGTTTGAACAGGTAGATTATGAGTCATGTTTATGTTGTCAGACCATGGACTCCTTGACTTCTGCGGCTTCTGAATGGTGAACCTCCCCCGGTGGTGGGGATTTAACTACTCCCAGTTTGCTGGCACTAACCTTTAGAAGGCTCATTAAAACATTAACCTGTATGACAGGGGTTTTTTTTTTTTTTTTTTTTTTTTTTTTTTTTTTTTTTTTTTTTTTTACTTTTTTTTTTTTTTTTTTATTTAAGTTTTTGTAAAGGGTATACAGGTCGTTACAGCAATGCAGTGTTTACATTTTCATCACATGTTCCCTTATTTTCTGATATCTGACAACATTGGAAGATTAATTCTTACAACACCCCTTATTTTTTTTTTTTTTAAAGTGAAAGAAAAAGTGAAATTAAAGAGAAAAAAAAAAACAAAACAAAAAACAAAAAAAAACCAAACAAACCAGTAAAAAACAAACAAAAAGAAAAAGTAAGTATATAAAGATAAAAGAGCATCTGAGTAGCATTGGAACAAAGAGCGGAACCATTATTGAAATGGTATTTGTCAAAGATTAGATCTAATGGAAGACACATATGCGGTCCAGGGTTGCCAAAAGTTCATGAACCCATCCATGTCCTGTCTCAGTGCGAATGTCAACTTTTCCATCGAGTAAATGTCTTGGATCACGTTAGTCCAATCTTCAGGTGTAGGACAGTCCTTCAACATCCATTTTTTAGTTAGAGCTTTTTTGCTTGCCAATATTAAAACATTGAATAAGTATTTTTCTCCTCGTCTTTCCAGTGAGTCCGGTAGTAAACCCAAATACAAAGTTACAAAAGAAAAGGGAACTGTAATTTTGAATATTTTCCCCAATATTGTCTGTACATTGGTCCAATATTGGTGGATAACTGGGCATGACCAAAACACATGAAAATGATTTGCAGTCTTTTCACCACACAAGCGCCAACAGTTCAATCCCTTATGGGTAAATTTGATTTGTGCAGGTGTTCTGAAAAATCTTGCCAAGTTTTTCCATCCAAATTCTCTCCACTGCAGGGATGAGGTACTTTTCCATTGCTGTTTATTTAGCTTTTCCCATATTTCCAGATGTAAAGTGAAATTCCCCTCTTTTTCCCATCTCTCTTTTATATAAGATGTGTTGTCTCCTTTTAAGTCTTGAAGACCTTGGTATATTTTAGAAATGTATCTGATCCCTGGGATCCCTTTATATGCCATTAAGAAGACCTTCAGAACACCTGACTGGGCCCTTTCCAAAACCTCCTTTTTAAGTATATTGTTTATGTGGTGTCTAAGCTGGAAGAACCTGTAAAGGTCTTGATTTATTAGGCCTTGTTTTTTCAAATCTTCAAAACTTCTTAAGATTTGCCCTTTAAAAAAATCGTAATATTTTATCAGCCCCTTCTCCTTCCACTTTTTAAATATGGTGTCTGTTTTATTAGGAGTAAAGTCCTGATCATAGGCGATCCATTGCAGAAGTCGATAGGGCTCTTTAGTTTGATTCTCTCTGACTATCTTAAACCAAATTTTTAGCGGGGTCTCTATCCACGGGTTAGTGTTATTCAAAAGCTTAGGTAAGACATTGTTCCCTATTATCGCCTGTAGGGGGATGTCACTTGTTATTTGGCATTCGATCTCCTTCCATTGTGCAGAGTAGACTGGGTTACATATCTCTACTAAAGTTTTAATTTGTGCGGCTTTAAAGTAGTCCCTGATATTTGGCAGCGCGAGCCCACCTTTGTCTTTGTTTAGCTGTAGGGTTCTATATCTGATTCTAGGTCTCTTGCCCTGCCATATGAATCTTGAGATCCTTCTGTCCAGCTCCTGCCATGTTTTTTTGGGAGGTTCTACCGGTATTGTTTGGAAAAGGTATAGAAGACGTGGAAGTATATTCATTTTGACTGCTTCAATTCTTTGTGCAATACCCAAGAATGGTATCATATTCCATCTTGCTAGGTCAGATTTTATTTTTGTCACCAGTGGATCATAGTTTAGTGATATAATTTTGTTGAGTTGTTTCGGGATATTGACCCCCAGATATTTCATAGATTCCGACTCCCAGTTAGTTTTGAGTTTGCTTAGTGAATAATGATTTGGGTCATAGTTGAATGTTAAAACTTGGGTTTTATGCATATTTAATTTGTACCCCGATAAATCTCCATACTCTGAAAAAACTGAGGTTAGTTCTGGTAAAGAAGTGTCCGGCTGCCCTAGGTATATTAAAATGTCATCAGCAAAGAGTGCTATTTTATGTTCCTTCTGACCAAGTGTAATACCTTGAATTTTTTGGTTTTGTCTTATCCATTGGCTCAGAGGTTCTATGAAGATTGCAAAGAGCAGTGGAGACAGGGGGCAGCCCTGACGACATCCTCTTTCCAGTTCAAAAGATGATGATAAATTACCGTTAATCCTTATTTTAGCTGTTGGTTTTTTATATAATGCCTGTATAGTTCTAATGAAGTTGTTATGAAAATTGAAACTGGATAAGATTCTGTATAGAAAAGACCAGTCAACCGAATCGAATGCTTTTTCAGCATCTAATCCTAATATGACTGCATTTAAGTTATATTTTTTTATATGATGAATTATGTGTAAAGTGCGTCGAATGTTGTCTTGTGTCTGTCTTTGTCTTATAAAACCTGTTTGGTCTAAATGAATTAGGTCTGTCAGTATATTCTCTAACCTTTTGGCAAGGATAATGGTAAAAAGCTTATAGTCCTGATTTAGTACACTGATTGGTCTGTAGTTGGAGCACTCTAGTTTATCCTTTTCAGGTTTAGGTATAACTGCAATGACCCCTTCTCTCCAGGAGGGGGGGATTTCCCCTGTGTGGAGGACATAATTAAATGTTTTCAGGAGGAGAGGAGATAGTTGCTGTTTAAAGGTTTTGTACCACTCTGCTGTATAGCCATCAGCTCCTGGGGATTTGTTAGCTTTAAGTTTCATAATTGCTTTTTCCAATTCTTTAGAATGTATTTCTGACAGTAGTGTTTTATTTTGTGACTCCGTAAGTTGGGGAAGGTTTAATGTGTTTAGGAATGCCTCGGATGCGTTTTTATGTTTTTTTTGGGAGTATAAGTTCTTATAGTAATTCTCGAAGTTTTTAAGAATATCCTGAATTCTGAATTTTATTTCCTTTGATACTGGGTCTCTGATTTTGTAGATTGCTCTTTCTGTTTGATGTTTCCTCAATTTATAGGCTAGCAATTTTGCCGATTTACTGCCTGCTTCATAGTATTTTTGTTTCAGAAATGTAAGTTTCTTCTGGATTTCTATTGTGTAGATCTCATTTATTTGGTTTTTAATTTCCTTAATCTTGAGCGAGTCAGTAGAATGAGTGTTGCCTTTGTGTTCTTTTTCTAGGTTCCTAAGTTCTGACTCTAATGTGGATAGTTTTTCTTGTCTTAGTTTCTTTTGGGTTGCCAGTTTTGCAATAATCTTTCCTCTTATTACAGCTTTACATGCATCCCACAGTATTAAAGGGGATACTTCTCCATTATCGTTATCTTCCAAATATCTGAGAATATCTGACTCCAATTCATCTTTCAATGGTCCTTTCAGGACATTTGAATTTAACCTCCAAGAAAATGTATTATTTGTGTATTTTTGGATATTTAAGTCCATGTAGATCGGACTGTGGTCGGAGAGATCCATCAGTCCTATTTTACATGTTTTTACTCTACCAATGTCTCTATTAAACATAAAAAAATAGTCAATCCTTGAGTAAGATGAATGTGGAGTTGAGTAAAATGTATAGTCTTTTACACTGGGGTTGAGTTCCCTCCACACATCACAGATTCCCATTTCTTTTAGTAGCATCCGAGTCTTCCTGTTTTGGGTGTTATTTTGATGTGGGGAATTACCAGAAGCATCCCAGTATGGATTCAGTCTAAGATTAAAGTCCCCACCACATATCACTAAACCTTGAGCTTTAGTTATCATTAGGTCGAATACATTTTTATAAAATTTCCAGTTAGCCCCTGGGGGAGCATACACATTCAGCAGGGTGATATCTTCTCCCTCTAGCCGCCCAGTTACCAAACTGTATCTCCCTTCTTTATCTTTGTGTTCTGATTTTTTTTCAAATGTAATTTTGGTTGATATCAATGTCGCTACTCCCCTCCTCCTCCCTGATTTATATGAAGATGAAGAGATCATTTTAAACCCTTGTCTACTGAGTTTATTGTGTTCCACGTCTGTTAGGTGGGTTTCTTGTAAAAGTATTATTCCTGCTTTGTCTTTTTTCATTTTGCCTAGAATCTTGGATCTTTTAACTGGATTCAGGATCCCTTTTACATTATATGAAATTATTTTGGTTACACCCTGTTTCTCCATTGTGTTGTTTTGTTTAGTATAACTGTGTGGTGGCCCTCTTTTGTGCTACTCAGAAACTGAAAGAACATTAAAAACAAGAAAAACATTAAGAACATAGTGTAAAAAACTTTAAAACAAAAAACTGTCAAAAGAACTTCCTGAGCTGAGGTCTTTTTAAAGACCCTGTAAGAGCCTTGATGGAGTGAAGGCTCTGAGGGAAATTCCTCAAACTCTGTTACGTGTTGAGGGCCCTCTCGTACCACTGAAAGTAGTCCCATGCTTTTAACGTGAGTTTCAGAACCCAATCCAAACTTGTAATGATTTTTTTTTTTTTTTCCTTTTATGCCTAAACCCTGTGAAATTGTGTGCACCCTCCCACCCCCATCACATCAAACATTCACGCAAAAACAGTATTTGTTAGTATGAGCAGAACATGTGGATTATTGTCACATTTCTATTTTAACAAGTTTTTTTTTTTTTTTTTTTTTTTTATTACAAAGACTTATTTGTTTCAAATAATATGATTGTTCCATGAAATGTTTTACCACATGCTGAATATGCATCTCTTTTAATGTTTGTTACCTTGTATGAGGGGGGTTGGATGTGCGGATTGATTCAAGAGAAAGGAAAAAAAAAAAAAAAAAAAAAAAAGGTCGCTATTCCAACCTGAAAACGGATAGTTTATCCGCGACGCTCTGGTGCTGGGTTTCCCGCTGCTGGTCCGTGGATTTTGAGGGTCTTTGTGTTGTCCATGTTTGCGCTTTGATCTTCTCACTCGGGTCTGCTGCGGGTTTAAACACCGTTACCGGGAGCCCTCTCCTCGCCATGTCAGCTGTTGCTTCTTCCGCCGAATTATAGAGACACGTTTCATCGCCGTAGAAGACCCTTAACTTCGCAGGAAATGGTGTCTGAAAGCGCAATTTCTTCTCTCTTAACACCTTTTTCGCGTCATTGTATTCCCTGCGCTTTTTAAGGACCTCCGGGGCGTAATCGTGTTCCACGTAGACTTTTCTCTCCTGGTGCATAAATCCTTTTTTCTGCCAGGCCAGTCTTACAACCTCTTGTTTTATTTTGAAATTGGAAAATCTTACCAACACCGAACGTGGGGGCGCTTCCGCCGCCGGCCTAGCGGCTAATGAACGATGTGCCTTTTCTATCTTCAAGTCGGTGGTTTGTGGAATATCCAATTTCTCTCTTAGTAAGGATTCCACGCATTCTGCCATTGAGTTAAAACCATTTTCGGTTCCTTCTATCAGACCATGAATTCTTATGTTGTCTCTTCTTTGTTTTCCTTCTTGGTCGGTTAGCTTAGCCTCTATAGCTGCTTGTCTTTTGCGTAGGTCCAGCACAGAATCTTCGAGCACTTTTATTCGATCCTCTGTTTCCAAGATTCGGTTCTCGGCCTGGTCCACTCTGCTGTTTGTCCTTTTCAATTCTTCTCTGAATTCCCGAAATTCGGCCGTAACATCTCGGCGAAATCGTCGTAGTTCCTCAAATAGTGATTTCAGGCTAACCCTTTTGTTAGCTATCACCAGCTCCTCGTCTTCTGAACGGGGATCTTCCAGTTCAGATTCTCCGGCCGATACGTGTCCTAGCCTGGAGAATTTCAGTTTCTTCTGTTTTCCTTTAGACATGATGATTTTGTCTTTTGATTTTCACTCCTCCAAAAATCCGTTAAGTTTGATTTTCAAGGTGTTATCCTGGATTGAGTCTGAGAGCTTCAGTGTTAAGCTGCAGTCGCCATGGCGTCCAGACCGGAAGTCCATGACAGGGGTTTTTAAGGTGCTTTCGATTTCACCCAGTCCATCTTAGACTGAACTATCACTTTAATGCAAGGAACGGTTGTTTTGATGTTAGCCCCGCTGGCTAATCAGCTAACGTCGCTTCGTCTCAGTGATTAAAACAGCTGTGGTCAGCGGCTTTTATGTGTGACCATCTTTGGTAAACCAGAGTGGGTAAAAGAGGATCAGACAAAATGAAGGAGGAGAAATGGGTCGGTAAAACAAATAACAGTATAACAGTCCATCAAATGCTCTTACCTTCCACAGAAACTTTCCAGTTTGCAGTACACTGTGCATGGCAGTTGGCAAACAACAGTGAATGACTACGTACGACCCCACATGAGCATCCGGAGCATCAGAGGCAGAACCACCAGACTGATCAACAGCTTCCTTCCACAAGCTGTCAGGATGCTGAACAGTTGACCCGGAATCTCTCATACACACTACTGCACCTACGGACATTTTGTATATTATAGTCAGTTATTCATTTTTTTTTTTCCCCCCAAGTATGTCTCAGGGATGTGTGAATGGATGGGGGGGGTGGGGGTGGGGGGGAGCTATGTGGGAATGTGTCTTAATCATGCTGCTTCTTATACGGATGCCGAGAGAAACGCAATTTCATCTTGCCTGCACTACAGTTGTATGTACAGCAATTTGACAATAAAGTTTGATTTGATTTGATTTGATTTGATTTGATTTGATTTGACATGGACTGGTGACGCCACTACACCATAGAATAATAACAGCGGTAGAAGTGAAAACTTTTATTGATAATAATTACATATTTTGACTGAGCAACTCCATACTCAGGGATGCACACCCCCGTAACCTCAGCAAAGCACTTACAGTATAAAATCTGAGGTCAGTCTGACAGACGGTTTGAGAGATATCTGAGGAACACACATACAGACAGACAGACACACACACACACACACACACACACACACACACACACACTCACAGACACACACAAACAGACAGAGATTTCTTGCATTATAGATAGATATATATTCACGTAACGTTGCATATGTTTGGGTATTAATCAACCAATTGCATTTTCAGCCCACTAGATGGCACGAAGCAAGCACCCAGTCAAGTGAAGTTAGTATATCTTGTCTTGCGAGATTTGCAGCCAGCTTTGAAAGTTAGAAAGTAGTTAAATGCGGCAAAAAGTTAGTTCAAATTTTTGGATTTTATAACAAAGATGTCATGGAAGACCTTGACATGACACACAACCCACAAGAAGCACTGCACAAAAAAACAAACAAACACTCAAACATGCAACACCATAGCCAGCACACATCTTGCAGGGGTGTCAAACTCATTCCATGGAGGGCCAAGACCCTGCAGGTTTTACTTCCACCCAGTCTCTTCAGCAGGTGTTTTCACTGATCAGCAATCAGTAGGAAGAAATTCAGAGAAATCACCTGTTGAAGACACTGGGTGGAGGTAAAACCTGCAGGGTCTTGGCCCTCCATGGAATGAGTTTGACACCTGTGTCTTAGAGTATTGTTATCAACGGCTAAGCTAGAAACACACCTGTGTGTAGCTTGCTTTTTCTCCAAGTGGTGCTGACCAGCAAACTCTGGAGACCTGCCACCATCAGCGTGTGTGCAAAGACGTGTCTCTGTGGAAAATGAAGCCCCAAGAATGTCACAGCAGAAAGGACCGCAGGACTGAGAGCCACCAGCCACCACAACAAAAGCAGCTGCAGTGAGGTGAAAAGAGTTAAAGCTTTACATGAAACAGATACTTTCGGGACAAAATTTGCCATTGACATGGGAGGGGGGATGTATGGTATCGTCATGGATTGTAATAGTGATGTGATCATGATAGAGCTTGATAGTATTGGACCGTGAAAATAATAATAATTATAATAATAATAATAATAACTGGATGCACAATGGGGCTCCTCCACGGATTGCCACCTTATCGTAGTGGAGGGGTTTGTGTACCCTAAAGATCAGGAGGACACTGGATCAGGAGGGCCCCACAGCCAATCAAAAGTAACTTAATAGATTTGACATACATCAGCACGTTCACTGTCATGGAGAGCTTAAGTCAAGCCCCCTCTACTTCTGTATATTGGACCTAACTTTGGAAAAAAAAAATCTGTATTGGAGTGAATGGCAAGAGAGAAATTACTTTATTGAATACTCAAGCAGGGATAGACAACTATGTGCCATGGAGGGCTATTCTACTGCAGGTTTTCTGTTCCACCTGGTCTCTTCAGCAGTTGCTTCCTCTAGCAACCCTAGAAGCTCATCGGTGCAAACACCTGCTGAAGAGACTGAGTGGAACAGAAAATCTGCAGTGGAATGGCCCTCACTGCCCATCCCAAGATATAGAAAGACAAGGAACCAAATTAAATCCATAAGTTGTTAGAAAGTTGTTCTGCTTCCTATCTGTGGAAATTAATATTGGCCAAGTAGGTACTTAGTAATAGGCTACACAAACATTTTTTGTTTTGTTTTTTTACCAAGGTGTCATAAAAGAAACATCTCATGATGACCAAGACCCTCACAACGTAACTGTTGTAAAACACAGTGATGGATTTGGTTACAGATGCAGATCAAAATTTCTGAATCTCCCGGTAAGCACCACTGGGGCCATTATGGGCAAGTGGGAGGAAGATTAAAAGATTAAAACACACAAAAGTTCCTCACCTGATGTGACCAGGGAGTCAGAAGGATGGTCAGAAAACCCAAGAGCCAATGACAGCTCTGAAAGAGCTCCATAAAGACTTGGGGGTAGCAGGTACAATTGTGACAGAGAAAACAAATGGCAATGCTCTTCACAATCATGGGCGCCATGCATGTTCACCTCACAGGACTCCTTAATTAAAGAAAGGGGAAGTTGAAGCACATTTAAAGTTTGCTAAGCAGCATTTGGACAAGCCTATGAAATCCTAGGGGAATGTAATGTGGTTAGATAAGATCAAAGTAGAACATTTTGGCTGTCATACTGCACACCATGTTTGCAAGAGAAATGGCACTGCACATCACCCAAAAAACACTACTCCAACAGTGAAGTTGGAGGTGGAAGTATCATGTGTAGGGCTGTTTTTCATTTCATGACACTGACTTTATATAATTGAAGGAACAATGAATGGAACCTATATACTAGAGTATTCTTGAAAATACCATGCTGCCATCCACTAGGAGGATGAGGATGAGACGGGGGTGGACTGTTGCAAAATCCAAAAAGGAAACTCTCAAATGGTTTGCAACAAAGAAAATCAAACTGTTACAATGGCCCAGTCAGTCATCTGACTTAAATCCAAATGAAATCAGAATTCACAAGCAGTCTCTCTGGAATCTTCAGGATTCTGTTTAGAAGAATAAGCCAAACCCCCACCTGAGCACTGTACAAAGATTTTAAAAGCTTTTAAAAGCTTGTTCAGAAAGGAAGGGTCTTCAAACTGTAATCACAAAGGTTTTTACACTATGTATTCATAAACAAATTCATAAACTCATAAATTTCAGTTCAATACTTTTTCCTGTTTCATCCCACTACTACACATAACTTTTCTTTATGGACTTAAATATTTTGATTTCTTTATATTCGTGGAATTCTTGATTTAATCCTAACGTCTAGTTAAAAATTTCACTAGTAGACTTATTGGAAATATATGCACTGAAAAAATGTTGACACATTCAATACGCATTTCCTTTATTATACACTGTCCATCTTCCTTGTTTTGTCTTATTTTATTACACTTTAGTGTGTTGACTGTTCTCACTTTTCTTACATGGCATACTGTCTATCTGAAGAACCTAGTGTCATGAATGCTCCTTTGGAGCAGAAGGACGAACCCACGCGCTGAATGAAGCTTTTGTGCATTTTAATAACAAAAAGAACATAAAGAGTTCAAAACTGGTGCTGTACATACAAAAAACAAACAAGAGGCACTTACAGACTTGACACTCCTGAGCCAGCTTAACTCAGGAGTGGACAAGGCACTGATCAGAACAAAGATCAGGAGGAGAATAGAACCAGGAGATAACCAGTCAGACATAACAATTTAGCCGCACTGACAAGGTAGAACACCAGTGCTTAAATACACCCAAGTTCATGAGCTGCAGGTGTGAGACACAGGTGGGCCAGTAACCTAATTACCTGACTGCCCACAGCGGCACTGGCAGGAAGGCAGGCAGTGGGCAGCTAGTGGGGAGAGTCTGGAGAGGAAGGACTCTGTCACAAACCAAATAAATATATAAAAACTAACCACAAAATAATGACAACAGACAATAAAAACTTAGAAACAAAGTGAGGATCTAATCCCAGAGACAACCCGAGCTCAGCTACATGACAGAGCCCCCTCCCCTTTAAGGGGTGGACACCAGGCACCCCCAGGTAACACTCAAAAGACCCCCCACCCCCCCCCCACACACACACCGACAGAAAGAGGAACAGCAAAACCACCCCTGGAGGGAGGTGGGAGAAACAGGCTATGAGGGAAAAAACACACCCGCTTATGGCAACACCCGTACTACACCGGGGCCCTGGGCCCCCCAAACCAAAAAACCCAAACAGTTCAGGTGGCCAACCGAAGTCCCAGGCCAGCTGGATGGCCACGTGGAATAAGTTGGGTGGCCTGCCGGAGAACATGGGCCACCTGACCCGGTGGCACAGTCTCTCTGGCGGCCAGCCCAAGTGCTTAAGCCACCTAAACAGGAGAGGCGGCCCCGGAGGCAGCTCCTCCACAGGGAGACCCACTGGGACAGAGGAGAGTCGAGGCGGGGAAACCACAACATCATCAGCCTGAGGAGGGAGAAGGACCACGACGGCATCTGACTGGGAAGGAGAGGGGACCACGATGGCATCTGGCTGGGAAGGAGAGGGGACCACAACGGCGTCTGGCTGGGAAGGAGAGGGGACCACGATGATGTCTGGCAGGGAAGGAGAGGGGACCACGACGCCCTCAGTGGTCTCTGACTGGGGAACAGCAGCACCCATGGTGGCTTTGGGCTGGAGCTTGGCTGCACCCTCAGTGGACCCTGGCTGGGCCAACGCTGCACCCTCGGAGGGCCTCGGGCTGAGGCGCGGTGCCCATGACGGACCAAAACTGGAATGCAGCACCCAAATGGGACTGATACTGGGGCGTGGCACCCACGATGGTCCACGGCCGGGACGCAGCACCCATGGAGAATCAGGCTGAGGAGGAACCCAGACTATGGCCTCTGGCAGAGGAGGGGCTGCACCCACGGTGGACCCGGCCTGGGCCATAGCTGCATTCATAGAGGTCCCGGGCTGGGATAGGACACCCAAGACGACCGTGGCAGGTGAACCTGTACCCTTGGAGACTTCTGGTGGTGTAGGATCCTCTCCGGCAACCCTGGGAGAGAGCTTAGACACAGCACAAAGAGAAAAGGGGTCAGGGTTGCCGGCAGCAGCAGAGCCCGGTGAGGTGAGCTCAGGTGCAGTGGGCAGCTGCACCTGGCTCTCCTAACCAACAACCAGGAAAAATCGCTCTAGAACAGAGAGGAGAAAAATAAAAGAGAGCACTTGCCTGAGCTCAGAGACAACCTGAGCTCAGATACATGACACCTAGCTTGCCTATAATTGTTAATAGATTTTTTTTTCCTCATTCATTTTTTTCCTACATCAATTTGGGTGATCAGTGCTATATTAACAAATAAGAAAAAAACACGGTAAAAAACATGACTTTCTTTATCTTGATGAGGTGGTTAGCTGAAGCCTCATTTTGAGTTAGCCATCTTGTTGAATTTGTAGCAGCCCATAAATAAGTCAAACCAAAACAGGTTGGTTTAAATAAAAATTATTAGATTTTTGAATGAATAATTAGTTAATATTAGCTATTGCCATAACCATCAACATCTGGTTCAAATATTTAAATTCAAATATTACAGAAGTGGAGTCTCAGCCAAACTTTTTCCTCCTTAGTTTATAATGTTTATACATTAATATCTTACACTATTAAAAGAGTGAGAAAAGATATTATTGGTTAACGATTTTCAAAGTCTAATTTTTTCCCCTCCATTTATGCCTCTGAAAGGTAAGAGAAAGAAAAAAAAATAGATGTAAGGCTCAGTTCATTTCAAAGAGATAAGGATTTTCCCCAAAATATCTTGCTTGCCCTTCATGGTATCATGAATTACAGAGGAAAGACTGAGTTCAGATTTAGACTAAGAAAATGCCTTTTTTTTTTTTTTTGTATTTGATTGCTTCTCATGGCTGCTATAAACACTAAAACCTGCACCTGGGGAAATATTTATGTTGGGTCGCAGTTGAGCCATTTTCTGAGCTTTGGCTGTCAAAATCCCCTGAATAAAAACAGTTGAGGACAATGAAAAAAGGTTTGTAGTCACATCAATTCAGCAATATTCTGTAGAAATGGTGAAGGCTTCCAAAATACTTTGCAAGTCTGTAATGGTAACTCTGGAACTTCTGCAAAAGCTATTCTAACAAAAAACATAAATACAGTATATTCCTAAACCTGAAACAAAACAAAAACACCATATCTCTTCAAGAGTCAAAACCACAGCTCCTCATTGTTACAGTGTCATTGGCCAGCTGCTGCATGAAGTGAGTGAATTTGCCTGATTGTTGGTTTTTGGACTTGTATAACATAGAAACGCAACCTCTGTTTGAAACACCAGATGACCATATAATACAGCTGAAACCACAGGATCTTATCTGTAAAAAAAAAAAAAATCTGAGAAACTATGAGAGAATTTCAAAACTTTACAAAGACAAACAATGTGAATGTCTCGGTATAGTGGAATTATGGAAATAATGAATTTGTTGGTGACTGCTGGACACAAAGGTTATTTTAATTCATACAAGACTTTTGGCCTCTCTTTCACACTCTTACAATATGTATGTGTCAGCAGCTCACTCAAGCAGGATAATTCAGTTCTCACTCTGCAGATAAGGACTTCTATCCAGCTTTAGACTGTCACAACATTTGTTCCACATTTAAATTAGACTGCTGCAGTAGGACGATTGCCTATAGATTTACAGACAGAAGGAAGAGAGGGGAGAATAGGAGGGAGACAAGGGGCAAAAGGAAAGAAAAGAGAGGAGAGGAAACACAAGGGAGGAAGGGGAGACGGGGGAGTAGTAGAAAGGAGACAAGACACATAGGAGCAGTGCTAGTTTTCCTTGCCAGTATCATTTAGTATGATCCACTGTTGTTATTTCATCATCAGTCTGGTCCCCATGACAACTGTCCTGGATTCTGATGCATGCATCTGACACAACAACGTACCTCTATTATAGATAGGCAGGAAATCAGAGACATTAAAACTGACAAAAACACTGCAATGTGCTAATTCTTTAAAATAAAAAAACATACACAAATGACAACAGGTACAAAACCACCACTGCAAATCAGCATAGTAAAAGTATTCCTTGTCATATCTGGACATGGTTTCCAACCATGTCCATGCTTTCTGTTGTTTTGTGAACTATTTGCACCATTATTGTTCCCCAGTTATCTTTTATATTGTTTAAGTTCCTTGTTTCCAGTGCAAGCTGTTACCTTTGAATGTTTCCCTTGTGTTTTTCCATACCTCTAGCCAAGCGTGTGTGTTTCCCCCCACCATGAGCAAGACTTGCCCTGCTCATGGTGTGTGTGTGTGGGGGGGGTGGGGGCAAGTGCAGTTCCCATCTGCCTCTGGGCCCTCTTCACCGGTTTCTGCTGTGGACAATTTTTGTGTGGACCCATCACCAACTTGTGTTTTTACCTCCCGTTTGAGGTGGCTGCATCAGGGATGGAATTCCTGGCTCCTGAGCGCGCCACTCGCCAGCTTCAGAAGCCTTCATCATCTGGGCTCACCATTTGCCAGCCTTCATTGTCATCATCTGGGCTCGCCATTTGCCAGCCTTCAATGTCCGAGCAGTATGCTCAATCTTCGTCGTCAGAGCAGGCCGCTCCTCAGCCTACGCCATTAGAGGTCACTACTCCTCAGCCTTCACCATCAGAGGTCACCACTCTTCAGCCTTCACTATCAGAGGTCGCCGCTCATCAGCCTTTGCTGTCAGAGGTCGCCGCTCCTCAGCCTTTGCTGTCAGAGGTCACTGCTCCTCAGCCTTCACTGTCAGAGGTCGCCACTTCTCAACCTTCGCCGTCAGAGCAGTCGACTCCACCCTGGTCACCGTCAGAGCAATCTGCTCCTGCCACGCCATGTTCATCCGTCTGGTGGCCCACGGACTTAGGTAGGCCTCTTGACGCGCCATGTTCACCCATCCGATGGCTCTTGGACTCTGGTAGGCCACCCGGTGTGTCGTGTTCATCTGTCTGGTGGGCCTTGGACTCTGGTAGGCCACCAGATGCGTCATGTTCATCCGTCTGGTGGTCCTTGGACTTTGGTAGGCCACCTGACCCACCGTATTCATCTGTCCGGTGGTCCTTGGACTTTGGTAGGCCACCAGATGCATCATGTTCCTCCTGCTGGTGGTCTTGGGACTTTGGCCGACCACCTGATGGACATTTTGTCCTTGTTTATGTTCTTGTTTTGCCCCGCCATGCCTATGTCCCCCTCCTCCCACCCGATTGGGGTGTTCTTTGTTTTGTTTTTGGGGCATCTGAAATCCACCCTTAAGGGAAGGGGGGGGCATTGTCATATCTAGACATGATTTCCAACCAAGTCCACACTTTCTGTTGTTTTGGGAGCTATTTGCACCATTATTGTTCCCCGGTTATCATTTGTATTATTTAAGTTCCTTGTTTGGGCTGCACGGTGGCGCAGTGGTTAGCACTGCGGCAGCACAGTTTACCCTTGGCCGGGGGATTGTGGGGATCGTGGGATCGTGGGTTCGATCCCAGCCCCCGACCAATAGTGATCTGTGTGGAGTTTGCATGTTCTCCCCGTGTTGCGTGGGTTTACTCCGGGATTTCTCCGGTTTCCTCCCACATGCCAAAAACATGCATGTTAGGTTAATTGGCTGTTCTAAATTGTCCCTAGATATTTGTTTCCTATAGGCCCTTAGAATAGAGGGTTAGTATTAATGAAAGCGCTTTGAGTGGTCTTTGTGACTAGAAAAGCGCTATATAAGTGCAGGTTAGTTAGTTAGTTAGTTAGTTTCCAGCACCATTTGTTACCTTTGAATGTTTCCCTTGTGTTTTTCCATAACTCTAGCCACGCATGTGTGTTTTCAGTTACCCCTTATTAGTATCACCTGTTTTGTGTTTGGTAATCACCTGTGTCCTTTATTAGCTGTCCTCTTCTGTTGCCTGGTGCTGGAACATTGTTAATTGTTGTGCAGGCTGTTGCACCGGCTGCTTCTCTGGCACCCATTATTGCTCAGTACTGTGTCTTGCAGCTCCGTCTGTTTTTTCATCATTTAGTGTTTGAATAAATCCTTTGTGCTCTACACTGTGCTTGCCTAAAGGAGTCAATTTACTGTCTGCCAGAGGCAGCCCATTACATTCCTCAGTTTTGTCAAGAAAAAAGTCTTTTCTAAGCAACCATTGCTGTTTTTCTATGCAGACAGCAATGAAATAGAACAAGTTCTCTCACTAATTTGTAAAAATGTCATGAGTCCCAAACTTCTGAATGTAACCATACACTGCCTATAAAAAGTATTCACCCTCCTTAGATGTTTCAATCTTTTATTGCTTTATAAAATGAAATCATGGTCAAAATAATTTGGCTTTTTTGACAAAAATTAGCAACAGAAGTTTTCATGTCAAAATGAAAACAGATTTTTACAAACTACTGTCAATTAATTAAAATAATTTAAGGTAAAGTAATTGATTGCATAAGTATTCACCCCCTTCAGGTCAGTATTTAGTAGATGCACCTTTGGCAGCAATCACAGCACTGAGTCTGTGTGGATACAATATGTCTCAATAAGGCTGGCACATCTGGACACTGCAATTTTTCTCCATTCTCCCTTGCAAAACACCTCAAGCTCTGTCAGGTTGTTCGGGGATCAGGTGTGAACAGCTCTTTTCTAATCCAGCCACAAATTTGAGATCTGAACTTTGACTAGGCCACTCCAGAACATTCGCCTTTTTGTCTCTGAACTATTTCTGTGTAGCTTTTGCTGTATGCTTGAAGCCGTTGCCTTGCTGGAAAATAAATCTTCTCCCAAGTCGTAGTTCTCGTGGTGATCCGCTCTGTGTGCCTGCTGCCCTAATTGTCTCCACAGCTGCTCGCACACCTGCTCCTCCAATTAGACAACCTTCTTAAGGAGCGCTGCCTCTCATTCTGCACGGAGACATCAACGCTCTACTTGGATGTAAGACCTCTGAGCGAAAGTCTACTTCTCCTTTGACTAGGGAGTTTCACCTCCCTCATCTATCCTGCACACCTGATCGTCTGGGAGCTTCATCTCCCCAACTCAATGCAAGCTATCTGAAGAAATTCATTATCTCCGCTCCGTCCCTCTATCGTCCCTGTCCACAGGTGGATTCCCCTGGGCAGACTTCCTCCTCCTGGCGGCGGACCGGGACCTGCACCTTCACTCTGAGGAAACATTGGTTTCCATGAATGAACTATTCTCCTCTGAAGCACCGGTGTCATCTACACCAGCACGAACACGCGACAGACCGAGGCACTGGCATACGGGGCTGCTTGGATGTTCTTCAGCGCCTCAACTACTCACCTGCACCATAAAGCTGATTAACCCCTTGTTCATTCAATCAGTTTACTGAGAGCTCATACTCTTGTCTCTCCTCTCTCCTAGTTTTGCCAGACTTGTCCTTACTCTGCTTGTCCACCTGCTCTCATTCTTATTTACACTCCCACACACACTCCCACACGCATCTAATAAAGATAACTGTGTTTACTCTGAGTCATCATCTACATCTGGGTTTGTCCGAATCATGTCAGTTCTCTTGCAGATTGAATCAGATCATCCTCCAAGATTTTTCTGCATTCATGTTCCATTTACCTTTACTAGCCTTCCAGGGCCTGCTGGTGAGAAGCATCCCCAAAGCACGACGTTGCCACCACCATGCTTCACAGTGGAGATGGTGTGTTTGTGGTGATGTGCAGTGTTTGGTGGCCACCAAGCATAGCGTCTAGTCTGATGTCCAAAAAGCTCAGTTTTTATCTCATCAGACCAAAAAACCTTCCAATTGACCTTGGAGTCATTTGCCCACATGCCTTTGGGCAAATTCCAGGTGAGATTTCATGTAAGCTTTTTTCAATAGTGGCTTTTTCTTTGCCACTCTCCATACAGCTTGGACTGGTGAAGAACCCAGGCAACAGCTGTTGCATGTACAGTCTCTCCCATCTGGGCCACTGAAGCTCTCAACTCCCTCAGAGTGGTTGTAGGTGTCTTGCTGGCCTCCTTCACTAGTCTTCTTTTTGCTCGATCACTCACTTTGTGAGGATGGCCAGCTTTAGGCAGATTTAGACAAGTGCCATACTGCTTCCATTTCTTAATGATGGATTTAACTGAACTCCGTGGCATGCCCAGTTTGTTGGAAATCTTCTTGTAGCCATCTCCTGTCTAATACTTTTCAATGATCTTTTCTCTGAGCTGCTTGGAGTGTTCTTTTGTCTTCATGTTGCAATTGTAGAAGGAATACTGATGAACCAGAGACTGGACCTCCCAGACAGGTGTCTTTATACTACAATCACTTGACACACATTAACTGCACTCAGGTGATCTCCATTTCACTAATTGTGAAACTGCAGGCATCAACTAGCTGGATCTCTGTTGAATTAGGTCAGTCTCTTTAATGGGTGAATACTTATGCAATTATTTACTTTACCTTATATAATTTTAATTATTTGACAGTAGTTTGTAAAAATCTGTTTTCACTTTGACATGAAAGAAACTTCTTTTTTTTTTTTTACAAATTTTTGTCAAAAAAGCCAAATTATTTTGACCATGATTTCATTTTATAAAGCAATACAAGGTTGAAACACCCAAGGAATGGGGATGGGGGGATGCTGAATACTTTTTATAGGCAATGTATATGTTGTGTGCTTGTCTTTGAAAATTCCTGTTTCAAAATTGCTCAAATCGTAGTACTGAGGTGGGGTGGGTGGGGTGCTGGGCAACACACAAAAAAGTGTTCCGATTCTGGAGTTTCATATTTGCATCTCTGTCTTGAATTTTTTTGTCACTGCCATCAGTATTAATTTTCACTTGCTTGTTTGCAACTCACTTTCAGTTTTGTGATTTACCATTTTTAACCATCAAATACAATATCTCACAAATATGAGTACACCCCTCACATTTTTGTAAATATTTTATTATATCTTTTCATGGGACAACACTGAAGATATGACACTTTGATACGATGTAAAGTAGTCAGTGTACAGCTTGTATAACAGTGTAAATTTGCTGTCCCCTCAAAATAACTTAACACACAGCCATTAATGTTTAAACTGCTGGCAACAAAAGTGAGTACACCCCTCAGTGAAAATGTCCGAATTGTGCCCAATTAGCCATTTTCCCTCCCCGGTGTCATGTGACTTGTTAGTGTTAGAAGGTGTGAATGTGGAGCAGGTGTGTTAAATTTGGTGTTATCACTCTCACACTCTCTCATACTGATCACTGGAAGTTCAACATGGCACCTCATGGCAAAGAACTCTCTGAGGACCTGAAAAAAAGAATTGTTGCTCTACATAAAGATGGCCTAGGCTATAAGAAGATTGCCAACACCCTGAAACTGAGCTGCAGCATGGTGGCCAAGACTATACAGCGGTTTAACAGGACAGGTTCCACTCAGAACAGGCCTCACAATGGTCGACCATAGAAGTTGAGTACACGTGCTCAGCGTCATATCAGGAAGTTGTCTTTTGAAAATAGATGCATGAGCAGTGTTGGGCAAGTTACTAAAAAATAGTAACTAGTTACAGTTACTAGTTACTTCTTTTCAAAAGTATCGTATCGGCCTCCATCGGTCTATGATGACCATGGAAGAGAATCCTAGATGTCTACTCTGCTGGAACAGACCCGCCTGTGGCTGAACAGGCCGATGCGCGAATGGCAGTCCCTGTCACACAGGTCGCACTTGTGGGTGGTCTCCGTGCTGCTGGGTCTGTGGCGGTTCTTCCTGCGGGTCCTTTTTTCATCTGCTGCAGCAGTCAGTTTCTCTTCACCCGCCTTGAGCTGGCTGGTCAGGGTGCCTCTCCATTTGGAGCGGTCCGTTGCGAGGTCCTCCCAGCGCTCTGTGTTGATCTCCAGGGCCTTCACGTCTCTCTTGCAGACGTCTCTGAAGCGCAGCTGTGGGCGGCCAGCGTCTCTCCTGCCAGTCGCCAGTTCTCCGTAGAGGATGTCTTTGGGGATTCTGCCATCCTCCAATACGGTGAACATGGCCTAGCCAGCAAAGCCTGCACTGCCTGAGTAGAGTGAACATGGAGGGAAGGCTGGCGCGGGACAGGACTTCTGTGTTGGGCACTTTATCCTGCCAGGATATGTCCAGGATGCGGCGAATGCAGCGCAAATGGAATGAATTCAGTCTCTTTTCCTGCCGGGCGTATGTTGTCCACGTCTCACTCCCATAGAGCAGTGTGCTGATGACGCAGGTGTTGTACACTGCCATCTTCATCTTGACAGAGAGTTTGGGATTCTCCCACACTCGTGTGGTGAGGCAAGCGAGTGTGGAGGTTGATTTTCCAATCCTCTTGTCGATCTCTGTATCAAAAGTAACTGAGTTATTTGAGTTATTGCATGATTAAAGTAACTAATTACTTGGAAAAGTAACTTTCACATTACTTTTAAATGCATACTTAAATCATCTTGCACACAGCAAGATCAAGGGCCCCTTGTTCTCATCAGAAAAAAGAAGATAAAGAAAACTGATGAGAAAAAAAGTCTCATCTTACAGAGAAAAAATGTCTCACAAACTATTGTGAATGAATGAATGAATGAATGAATGAATGAATGAATGAATCTTTATTTTGGATAGATTAAAAGTACAGGTTAAAAGAAACTGAATAATATAACAAAGGGGGAACGAAAATCCAACAAGGTCAAATTAGACAATAACTCCTCTGATTATACAGTTCAACATAAGTTATCTGAAATGGGTGATGGCTGAAGCCACAGCTTATATTGCCCACCCATGTTCCATCCAAGAATTCAAAAGAAAAAACAAAACAAGAGCGATTACAATTCAGAACGAAGCTAAGACAAAATGTGACAAAAAACTAAGCTACAACACAATGCAGGCTGGATATAACAATCCTTATGTGATTTTACATGTCATCTTGTATATATGTTTGGAGTATTTCTTCCTTTAGTTTTTGTTTAAATTGTCCAAGCGTTGTACATGATTTTAATTCAGGTCCAAAATCGTTCCATAATCTGACTCCTTGCACTGAAACACAGTGTTGCTTGGTAGTAGTTCTCACTGAAGGTTTTTGAAATATACATGTTCCTCTGAAATGATATTGTTTCTCCCTTATTTGGAACAACTTTTGGATATTTGCGGGCAGTGATAGATTCTTCACTTTAAACATTATTACTGCAGTTTTAAAGTCAACCAGATCTTTCAACTTGAGAGCTTTTAATTTAAGAAAAAGTGGGTTTGTTGGTTCCCTGTAAGCAGCTTTGTTTATTATTCTAATAGCTCTCTTCTGAAGCATAAAGACTGGATATATGTTTGTTTTATATGTATTTTCCCATACTTCAGTACAACATGTCATGTATGGGAGTATTAATGAATGATACAAGGTATATAGTGTGGGTTGATTCAGCAAATATTTCACTCTGTGTAGTATTGCAATTGATTTGGATATTTTACCTTTAATATAATTAATATGTGACTTCCAACACAGTTTATTATCAATTATTACTCCAAGAAGTTTAGTTTTGGATACCCTTTCAATCTCTACACCATTTACACTGAGTTTAGATACTGAGTTGTTGTGATGGTTGTTAAAGACTATAAATTTTGTCTTACTTAAATTGAGCGTTAATTTGTTTGAATCAAACCACAGTTTAAGCTTTCCTAATTCCTTTCCCAGTGTACCCAAAAGTTGTTCCAAATTGCTTCCACTGCATAATAGATTAGTGTCATCGGCAAACAATATTAAGTCCATTTTTTCTGAAACTTTACATATATCATTTATATACATATTGAATAACAATGGCCCCAAAACTGAACCCTGTGGGACTCCACAAGTAACCTTCAGTAACTGTGAGTTTTTGTTACCAACCCATACATACTGATATCTATTCTTTAAGTAACTACTTAACCAGGACAGTGCTACCCCTCTAATACCACAATTTTGTAGTTTCTTTAATAATAAATTATGATCCACTGTATCAAATGCTTTTTTAAGATCCAGGAATACCCCAGCTGAATACTCTTTATTTTCAATGGCAGTTGATATTTTTTCTATAAATTCCATTAGAGCAAATGCAGTTGTCCTCTTGTGTCTAAACCCATATTGCTGCTCACACAATAAATTATTCTTCAGTATGAAGTTGTCAATTCTCTCATAGAATATTTTTTCAAGTATCTTGGAAAATTGCGGCAATAGTGAAATTGGTCTATAGTTTGAGAATTCCCCTCTGTCACCCGTCTTGTATATCGGAATTACTTTAGCTATTTTCATTGCATTGGGAAATATACCTGTTTGGAGAGACAGGTTACAGATATACGTCATTGGTTTCACTAAGCATTCAATAATAGTTTTGACTAAGAGCATGTCAATACCATCACAGTCCGTAGATGTTTTACTTTTAAACGATTTAACAATTTCAATGACCTCTCTCTCTTCTGTGTTCTTTATGAAAATGGAGTCTTTTATAGCAGTGTTATTGCTTATTGTATCACCTGTAGGCGCTGTAATGGGTATTTCTCGAGCCAAATTAGGATCAATGTTAACAAAAAAGTTATTAAATTCATCTGCAGGTGAAGCTGCATTCACACTCTGAGTCGTTTTATTATTTTTTGAAAAATCGGTTGGGTAGCTTGTATTTCTGCTTTTATTTCCAAGAATACTGTAATGAGAAAATGTAACAGAGAAAATTTTAGACCCCCTGGTGGGCCATTTTTGGCCCACAAGCCATATGTTTGACACCCCTGGACCAGCTGATTAAAAATGCATATTTAGAGGATTTACTTCCATGAAAAAGTTACATATCACAACAGCATGTAAATTAATAAGATAAAATAAAACAGAAAGCACAGCTAAATGAAAGTTCACCGCTTAATGCAACAAGTCACTTTTTCTCTGTGCATTAAGAAAACTTTAAATGCATTTAATGTGGACATTAAATGTGAGCTTCTTGCTCAAAAATACTCATGTTTAACCACAGAGGTAGCAGCTGTTAGGGGCTACTTACCGCTGGGACAACAGGTGATCAGGGCTCGATATGAGAAGTCGCCACCGCCATGGCATTTCTCCCCACTGGGTTGTGATGTGAACTGGGGCAGGACAGGAAATGGACCCGCGGAGGAGACTGTGTGACGGCTGCATCAGTTACGGTAGGATCAGTTTATATTTATTTGCTTATTTATTTGCTTGCCTTTGCCTTTGGCATGACAACCTCCAGTGGCTTGAGGCCGCTGGTGTCACTGGGGATGGCAGTTGTCCCGCCAATAGCCACCAAAACTGTGTATTCATCCCCAGATGGCAGCTGATGAGGAGGGCGTCTAGCAACTGGAAGTTGTATGATCGTCTATTTGTGCTAAAATATCTATCCGTATTAATAAAAACAAGTAACGCGAGCAATGCATCTGATCAAATTTCAGTAACTGTAACGCATTACTGAATTTTTAAACAGTAATTTTGTTACACAGCACATTACTGCAAAAGTAAAATGGTAAATGGTATTCACCTATATTGCGCTTTTATTCTCATCTCTTGATGACCAAAGCGCTTTACAGATCCTGCCATCCACCCATTCACACACACATTCACACACTGATAGTGAATGTAGTGGCGTTACAATTGGGAGTAATGCGTTACTGCATATGAGCGTTGCCAGCATTGCTGCAGAGGTTGAAGGGGTGGGGGGTCAGTCTGTCACTGCTCAGACCATATGCCGCACACTGCATCAAATTGGTCTGTCATCCCAGAATGAAGCCCCTTTTAAAGATGATGCATAAGAAAGCCCACAAACAGTTTGCTGAAGACGAGCAGACTAAGGACATGGATTACTGGAACCATGTCCTGTGGTCTGATGAGACCAAGATAAACTTACTGTATTTGGTTCAGATGGTGTCAAACATGTGTGGCAGCAAACAGGTGAGGAGTACAAAGACAAGTGTGCCTTGTCTACAGCCAAGCATGGTGGTGGGAGTGTCATGGTTTGGGGCTGCATGAGTGCTGCCACCACTGGGAAGTTACAGTCCATTGAGGGAACCATGAATACCAACATGTACTGTGACATACTGAAACAGAGCATAATCCTCTCCTTTTGGAAACTGGGCCGCAGGGCAGTATTCCTATATGATAACGACCTCAAACACACATCCAAGACGACCACTGCCTTGCTAAAGAGATTGAGGGTAAAGGTGATGGACTGGCCAAGCATGTCTCTGGACCTAAACCTTATTGAGCATCTGTGGAGCATCCTCAAAGGGAAGGTGGAGGAGCGCAAGGTCTCCAACATCCACCAGTTCCATGATGTCGTCATGGAGGAGTGGAAGAGGATTCCAGTGGCAACCTGTGAAGCTCTAGTGAATTTCATGCCCAAGAGAGTTAAGGCAGTGCTGGAAAATAATGGTGGCCACACAAAATATTGACACTTTGGCCACAATTTGGACATTTTCACTTAGGGGTGTACTCACTTTTGTTGCCAGCGGTTTAGACATTAATGGATGTGTGGTGAGTTATTTTGAGGGGACAGCAAATTTACACTGTTACACAAGCTGTACACTGACTACTTTACATTGTATCAAAGTGTCATACCTTCAGTGTTGTCCCATGAAAAGATATAATAAAATATTTACAGAAAAGTGAGGGGTGTACTTACTTTTGCGAGATGTTGTACACATTTTTGGCCTGTTGAAATCAGGGTAATGGTTAGGGTAGAGAAAAGGTGAGCAACTATTTTATAAGCATTTCCACTGTGACCATCAACCATGTCACTTCATGTCATTATTATGCCTCGATGAAAACGGAGGCATGCAGTAATCAGTGCGTCTGTGTGTGGATTTGTCTGTCTGTCTGGCCACCTGTCTGCCCAATCAAAATTAAATGGAACTAAAGGCTTGTATCATTGCATCACCATATTTCCTTGACTTTTAATTTGCCAGAATTGCAAGATAATGCTTTGTTTTCAAAATAAACAAAAATGTAACTCACAATTGCCGTGTAATGGAGCCACGCAAAAAAGTTATTGTAATAACTACGCCAGTCCACTAGACGCAGCAGTGTGACTTTTTTTTACAGCCCATGGACGACTTCCATGACATCACTAGGTTGGTTCATAAGCTTACTCTGCTCAGAGGTCTGCATTAGCTACTGTGGAGTGTTTTTACAAACACCAGGTTAATAGATGATTATTAGACCAAAACTAAAAACAGATGTAAGGGTGGTTATTATTATATTATCCTAACTGTAGTGGTATATTTTACATAGTCAAAATGATGAAATGATGGAGCTATGGAGATGAAATAACCAGACCGAATTTTCCGAGCAGATGAACTTTATTTCACTCTCACATCTTCCAGAATCAGAACATTAAACTCGTGTAGCAGGGACTCTCTCTTTTATATCCCAAAACTCACCCCTCCCTGCTACCTGAGGTCCTGCATTCACCATTCAATCTCCCCAGACAATTCCCCTTACCCCCCAGCACTTTGATCTCCATGCTCTCTCAGTCTGAGAGGAAAACTACTGAACTCTACAGCATGGGTCCCCCACACCACCCCCCAGAGTCTCAGACTGGGTGTTAACTCTACCGCCCTTGCGGCTTCAGTCTCCGCCCATAGCTGCTATAATGGGGGGTCTTCGGCTCCACGACGCTGCTGTGCCGGTGGGGGGTTCCTGGGGGTGTGTCCGTCTGTGGGGGGACAATGGAGGGGGGGGCATTGAGCATGCTCGTGTGACTGCTGCGATGAATTATTTACCTGGGGAGCTCTCAGTGAGGGTCTTCCTCGCCGAGGAGCTCGAGCCAACACCAGCTGCTCGTCTGCCACAACAAAGGCGGGCTTAAGCCTGTCTATATAGATTCTCTCCCGGCGACCCCCCAGGTCTAACACAAAATGTTTGTCCTCGGTTTCCAGCACTCTGAACGGGCCATCGTAGGGTGGGCGCAATGGGGTCCGGTGGGCATCGTGCCTGACAAACACGAACGCTGCATCCTTCAAGGTTTTTGGCACAAACGCGCGGGGAAAACAGTGGTGGGCTGGGCCAGGGAGCGTCCGTGCATATGCCCTATGCTGCGAACGCAGGGACGGATGGGTGTTCGGTGCGGGGTTATCTGGTAAAAACTCCCCGGGGAGCCGCAGGGGCTGCGTAAAAACCAGCTCTGCTGGGGAAGTCGCTAAATCGTCCTTCGGTGCGGAACGCAACCCTAATAGAACCCACGGCAACTGGTCCACCCAATTTGCATCCGTAAGCGAAGCCCTGAGTGCTGCTTTCAGTGACCTATGGAAACGCTTGCATAACCCATTGGCCTGTGGGTTGTACGCGGTTGTGTGATGATTTGAGACGCCCAGGCTCCGGGCCATCATGGACCAGATGTCGGAAACAAACTGCGGGCCCCGATCGGACGTGATGTCCGAAGGGGTGCCAAAACGTGCCAACCATGTTGTTAAAAAGGCGCGTGCCACATCTGCGGACGCAGTGGATGCTAGTGGGACTGCTTCGGGCCATCGCGTGGTGCGGTCCACCACTGTCATGAGGTGCGTGAACCCCTGCGATGGCGGGAGGGGGCCGACGAAGTCCACGTGAACATGGTTGAACCTCTTAGCCGGGATATGGAACTGCTCAGGGGGGGCCTTTGTGTGCCTGTGCACTTTGGCTCGTTGGCACGCTACACAGGCTGCAGCCCACTCTTTCACCTGTTTGCTCAGGCTTGGTCAGACAAACTTTGCTGCCACCATTTTGACTGGCGCGCGTACGCCTGGGTGCACCAGGGAGTGAACCGACTCAAAAACGAGGCGTCGCCAAGCGTATGGTACCACCAGGCAGGGGCGGCCCGTGGAGACGTCACAGATTAGGGGGGCCCCCGTCTTGCATAACTCTGCTCTCTAGCCTTAACCCTATTGGTCCAGACTGGAGCGCACAAACGTCGGCATCGCCGATCTGCTCTGCGGCCATGGCCGTGCAATCTATCCCCACGTAGACTGGGGCCACTAAGGCGCGCGAGAGACAGTCAGCCACCATGTTGAGTTTACCGGCCACATGACGAATGTTGGTCGTAAACTCCGAGATCGCGGCCAGCTGTCTCTGCTGCCGGCCCGAACATGGTTCCGAAACCTTGACCATCACATACGTTAGAGGCTTGTGGTCCAGGAATGCAGTGAAGGCACGCCCTTCCAGCCAGAACTGGAAGTGGCGTATGGCCAGGTGGAGAGCCAGCAACTCCCTGTCGAACGCACTGTATTTACGCTCATTTTCGAGCAAAGACCTGCTAAAAAAGGTGAGCGGCTGCCAAGAACCGGCGACACACTGCTCCACGACGGCCCCTATGGCCATGTCTGATGTGTCTGTAGTGAGCGCAATCTGAGCCACCGGGTCTGGGTGCGCCAGCAGTGCAGCGTTCGCCAGAGCTGTTTTAACCTCGGAAAACGTTTGCTCTCGCGCAGGAGTCCAGTCAACTCTGTCCGCCGGCTTCCGTTTCTTAAGCACGGTGTACAACAGCTGCATGAGCTGGGCTGCGCGGGGGAGGAAACGATTGTAGAAGTTCACCATCCCCCAAAACTCCTGCAGCGCCCTGACCTGACCTACGCGCACCTTGTCTGGCAAGGGTATCACTCCCTCTGGTGAGATGCGGTGTCCCAAAAAGTTGATCCCCATCACGCTGAACTGGCATTTCGCCGGGTTGATTATTAACCCGTGCTCTTCCAACCTCCGGAAAACTGTCCCGAGGTGGGCTACGTGTTCGTCCTCAGACGCACTGGCTACCAGGATGTCATCCAGGTAGACAAACACAAACGGCAGATCGCGCAACACTGCATCCATCATGCGTTGGAATGTCTGTGCTGCGCCTTTTAACTCGAAAGGCATGCATAAAAACTCAAACAGACCAAACGGGGTTATTACTGCCATTTTAGGTATGTCCTCCGCGTGCACCGGGACCTGGTGGTAACCACGGACCAGGTCTATCTTAGAAAAATTACGTGCCCCGGCGAGGTGAATGGAAAAATCCTGAATATGGGGGATTGGGTAGCGGTCGTGCGCTGTGTCATTATTTAATCTGCGGAAATCTCCGCAAGGTCGCCACGATCCCTCGGCCTTAGGGTCCATATGTAGTGGGGATGCCCATGGGCTGTTTGATCGTCTGATGATGCCCAGCCTTTCCAAGTTGGCAAACGCCACATGCGCTATGGCCAGTTTAGCTGTGTCCAGGTGCTGAGGTCGTGCAAAAACGGGTGGCCTGGTGGTGGTAATAAAGTGCTCCACCCCGTGTTTAGTGATGGCCGCTGAAAACATTGGGACCGTGAGTGCTGGGAACTGGGTGAGCAGTGTGTGGAACTTATCACCTGGAGCTGTGATGTTGGCTAGCGTTGCTGCCCTGGCTCCTCGAGCTGTTCAGGGGAGAGAATCAAAAGACATTGCATTAATCAGGCATCTGTTAGTAACGTCGACTAGTAGTCTGTGTGCACACAAAAAATCAGCGCCTAAGATTGGGAAACTGCATGCCGCTATGACGAATGTCCACTGGTTCTGTACAGCCGTGCAGGGATACAGTCAGTGTCCTCTCACCAAAAGTCTTAATGTCTGAGCCGTTTGCGGCTGTCAGCTTGGGGCTGCTAGTTCCCGCTAGCCAGTCAGCGTAGGATGGCAGGACGAGGCTCTTTTGGGAGCCGGAGTCACGTAGAGCAGCTTGCTTTCTTCACCGGCGGTCGCAGCTGCTATCGACTGCCGGTCCTGGCGTTTCCCGAACGCTTGAATTGGCACTGTGGCACACATCGGCGTGTGTCCTCTCCAAAACGGCGGTGGTAGGAACAGAGCGTGTCTCTCTGGTGCTTCCTGGCCCCCGCTGCCACTACCATGGCTGGCTCCTTGCTTCCGCTGGCCGTCTCGCTGGGGTCCGACGCTGCTGCGTTCACTGTGAGGACTCTGGTGGTGAGGATGATCCGATCTGCCTTCTGGGCTAGCGCACTGTAGTCAAACACGGCCAGCAACGGCGAGTTGGCAAGGACCGCTCTGGCCACTGTTGGGAGGTTCCGGAGGAAAAGGTGGGCAAATAAAAAATGCCCGTCGTCTGTGCCCATCAACGCCAACATCTTCTCCATCCATTTGACCGCCGACCCGTCTCCCAACTCGGAGCGCGTCAGGAACCTCTCTGCTCTCTCGCAATCCGAGAGCGTGTAGCGCCGGGTCAGCGCGGCTTTGAGAGCCCCGTATTTGTTGTGGGCTGGGGGCTGTTGGAGCAGGCTCACTACTTGCTGAGTCGTGCGAGCTTCCAGCGCTGCGACCATGTAGTAATACCTGGTGTCATCTGGCGTTATTCCCCGAAGTGCGAACTGGGCCTTGGTGTGGAGGAACAAAGACTTCATGTCGTGCAGCCAAAAGTCCGGTAGTTTGACCAAAACGGCGCATGCATTGCTGGGGTTTCCCGTCCGGGTCGTCTCCGGGGTGTTCGCCTCGTGTTCCATTCTGCGTCAAGGGTCACCAGTGTGGAGATGAAATAACCAGACCAAACTTTCCGAGCAGATGAACTTTATTTCACTCTCACATCTTCGAGAATCAGAACACTAAACTCGTGAAGCAGGGACTCTCTCTTTTATATCCCAAAACTCACACCTCCCTGCTACCTGAGGTGCTGCATTCACCATTCAATCTCACCAGACAATTCCCTTTACCCCCCAGCCCTTTGATCTCCATGCTCTTTCAGTCTGAGAGGAAAACTACTGAACTCTACAGCATGGGTCCCCCACAGAGCCACCATTAGCCACCACGCTAATGTGTGCAACAACCTTTTATATTAACAATGAGACAGTTTCTTTAAGTCAGAAGTTTGGGGTCACCCAGACAATTATTTTGTGTTTTCCATGAAAAGTCACACTTATTTACAACCATGAGTTGTAAAATGAATAGAAAATATAGTCAAGACATTGACAAGGTTAGAAATAATGATTTGTATTTGAAATAATAATTTTTTCCAGATACTCAACCTGCTCAAAGGAAGGTCAGTTTTATAGCTTCTCTAACCAGCTAAACTGTTTTCAGCTGTACTAACATGATTGCACAAGGGTTTTCTAATCATCCATTAGCCTTCTGACGCAATGAGCAAACACATTGTACCATTAGAACACTGGGGTGATAGTTGCTGGAAATGGGCCTCTATACACCTATGTAGATATTGCACCAAAAACCAGACATTTGCAGCTAGAATAGTCATTTACCACATTAGCAATGTATATTAGATATTAGAGTGTATTTCTGATTAGTTTAAAGTTATCTTCATTGAAAAAAACAGTGCTTTTCTTTCAAAAATAAGGACATTTCTAAGTGACCCCAAACTTTTGAACGGTAGTGTATCTATCTATCTATCTATCTATCTATCTATCTATCTATCTATCTATCTATCTATCTATCTATCTATCTATCTATCTATCTATCTATCTATCTATCTATCTATCTATCTGTCTGTAGCAACCCAGTTTCAAGATGTGTTATGTATTTGCTGTTAAAAGTGTGCAATTTAGAGTGAGTGGAGTGAGGGAGCAGTGTCGAGACTGGCCAAGAGGTGAGTGCTAGCTAGCTGCTGGACATCTGGCTAATTCAGAGTGGGCTGAGATGATGTTTGAGCCTTTCCACACCAAGTTACTGAGTGAGTGTGCACTTACCAACTGAGCCACCGGAGTTGTGGCTCAGTTGGTAGAGCATCCGCCCCACACCCGGGAGGCAGGGGTTCAAATCCCGGCCGGGTCATGCCGAAGACCATATAAAAGTGGAACTTCCTGCCATCCAGCTTGGTGCTCAGCAATAATGGAATGGAGGAGGGAAATTTGTGGCGGTGCCTTGCATGGCCGCGGCCCTCTGATTCTACACTTGGGGTGTGTGTGATTAACACTGTAGATAGGTAAAACACAATCTCGTTCTACTGTACATGATTGGTTGTACAGTTGAATGACAATAACAGGGTGATTTGATGATTTTGATTTAAGTTAAAACTGTGTTAACGTACATGGTTGTAAGTCGGGAACACAGGATTTATAACTGTCTGTAAATTTATAGTGTGCTTCGCGACTACAAGACACCAAGCGGTGCAGTGCTTTAAAGTTTCTGAGGACTCTGCGCCATACTACTGAAGTGCTCAGGAATTGTTTTCCTGCAGAAGAGGCTCAGCAGCATTCCAGACACTCGACATGAATGTGACCCCCATCCTTTTTCCAAGGCTGTCGTAGTAGGGGTCCCTGGGAAAGCCCGGGTCACCTGTCACTATTGACTGAACGGCCAACAGTGAGTACCAGCAGTACCGTGGTTTTTTTTTTATTGAGGAAATGCACGACCTCCAGCAAGCGTGCCAACGTGTGGCACTACAAACCAACCACTTGAACTGAACACCCGGGTACAGTCTTTCTTCATTTAATTTAATTGATTTAATTAATTCATTCTATCCATTACTGTGTTTTTATTATTTTTATTTTTATTTATTTTATTTCATGTGTATGAAAACTTTTTTGATTTGTCTAATAAATGTTAAAGTATAGTATGTGTATCTTAATTTTGTTGGTTCATCCATTGTGTAACAGGTGTCTGGGGTAAACTGAGGTTACAGGTGGGTGACTAAGGGTTTCATGGGAGGTTATGGTACACACGCAGTGGCCGTAACTGCACTACCCAGGCCTTTTGCTCAAGTGCCGAGTTGATAATTCAAATTTCAAAGGGCGTCGGCATCTGTCTGTAAACTGTCACAATGCTGTCAAAGCATTATCTTGTCTGTTTTTGTTTGTTGTATTAGCTCCGTTTTAAATTTTTTCTCTCTTTTACTGATATTAACTTTTTACTTAGTGCTCGCTTAGTAAATACGAAAGCCCGATCAGGCACACAGGTAAATCAGACCCCGGGCAGGGCTGTTCACCGGATTAGGCAAACCTGTTTTAGCTAGCTAGCTTTCTGGCCTGGAAAGCCATGTCTCCATCCCCAACTTGTGTCAGCTGTGTTTCTCTCTCTAAGAAGGTTTCTGAGTTGGAATTGAGACTCTCTAACCTTCATAAGATTCGGGAGGCTGAAAACCACCTGGACACTATTATTTTTGGACGGACATCGGCCCCAGCGACAGACTCACAGCTAGCAGAGACGGCTACTTACCTGGGTGAAATTATCACATTGCCATTCACTTCCACCCCTGCTCCGGTCACCTCAGCTGTCCAGGACTCCAGCATCAAACACTGGCTTCAGCTCGTAGCTAAACCCAAAGCCCCAGGTGGTTCGTCACAGCCTCAATGCTCGCCCTGGACCATGGTTGGGCCAAATAGCAAACGTCGGGATTGCCCAGACATGGCCGCGCTTCCACCCTTCCCCTTTTGCTGGAAAACAGATTTGACATCCTTTCCCTGGAAGATTTCCCCCACCTGGACGTCAATCTTCCTCCCATGGCCGCCCCTACTCCTTCAGCAGCAGCCCAAACCCGCAAGCCCCGGATCAAAACTACCTTAGGTGTGCCAAACTATACACCAGCTCCAAAAAGAAGAGAGCGCATCCCTCCGTATCCCTCCCACATCGGCACCCCGCCGCTACTGCTGCAACAACAGCAAAATTATCCTCCATTTCACAAGCCACCGACAAAGCCCCCCCCCCTTCCCCAGACGACGCTGGTAATTGGTGATTCGATAATGAGGAACATCAGAAGCAGGTACTGTGTTACAAAATTTTTTCCTGGGGCTAAAGTGTCAGAAATTGAGGGTCTTACCCTTGACCTATTAAATGAATACCTCCACGCTAAAACTGTTATTGTGCACGTTGGATGCAACAACATCCCAGATGAAAGGTCGGAGATCTTAAAGAGTGACTTCAGGAGCCTTCTGTTCACTCTTATGAACTGTGGCAGACGTGTGTTTATTTCTGGGGCACTTGCTCCTTTTAGAAGAGGTCGCAATTACTTTAGCAGAACTCTCAGCCTTAATACTAACTAACTAACTAACTAACCTGCACTTATATAGCGCTTTTCTAGTCACAAAGACCACTCAAAGCACTTTCATTAATACTAACCCTCTATTCTAAGGGCCTATAGGAAACAGATATCTAGGGACAATTTAGAACAGCCAATTAACCTAACATGCATGTTTTTGGCATGTGGGAGGAAACCGGAGAAATCCCGGAGTAAACCCACGCAACACGGGGAGAACATGCAAACTCCACACAGATCACTGTTGGTCGGGGGCTGGGATCGAACCCACGATCCCACGATCCCCACAATCCCCCGGCCAAGGGTAAACTGTGCTGCCGCAGTGCTAACCACTGGTTGTGTTCAACATATCCTACTTTCAACGTTGGTTTTATAGACAATTTCAACCTGTTTTGGAACCGCCCATCATTTATGAGGCCAGAGGGCATCCATCCAAATAGACTTGGTGCACATGTTTTGTTTTATTCCATTCAGCATTTTTTAGTACAGTGACTGAAAGCTGGTATGTTAACTCACCCCAAAGTACCTGGGTCTGCCAACCAGCCCTTTTCTGCTTCCACCTCTCATATCAATACTATTAATCCAAATAATTCTCACTCTTTAGATCAGTCTTCAATTCATAACCCCATAGAGATTGTGTCTGTCTCCCGTTATCCAAAACATTATAACCCAAGACAAATATAACTTGATAAATACACGCCTCTCTGCAGCTCCTCTTCATCCACCACCCCTCAACTTAGCCCCTGTCTTCCCCATCAGAGAATCATTGTCTGCTCCCTCCAAAGTTAATAAAAATATAAGGTATAAGCATCCCAAAGTGATTAAACAAAAAGTTGGTAAAACTCAAATTAAACATCAAGTCTCTAAATTTAATGATTTGGCATCCATTCCTCCTCATAATTTAAAAATTAAATGTGGTTTGTTGAATATTAGGTCTCTAACTCCCAAGTCTCTGCTAGTCCATGATCTATTAATTGATCATCAGATTGATTTAATATCCCTTACAGAGACTTGGTTAGGGCAAGAGGATTATGTTGGTTTAAATGAATCAACTCCCTCTGGTTATTTAAACTATCAAAATCCCAGAAGTTTTGGTCGTGGAGGAGGAGTAGTGACAATTTACCATTCTAAATTACTAGTTAATGTAAAGCAAAAAACATGTTTTAATTCCTTTGAGGGCCTAGCCCTCAGTATTGGGCATGTTAGCAATTTTAGGTTAAACCCAATTTTCTTTGCCATAGTTTATTGTCCTCCCTCAGCCTACTCAGAGTTTTTATCCGAATTTGCCGAATTCTTAGCTGATTTAGTGCTGAAATCAGATAGAATAATTATAGTAGGGGATTTTAATATGCATGTAGATGTTGATAGTGACTGTCTTAATATGGCATTTAATTCAATATTAGACTCAATGGGGTTTTCTCAGAAAGTAGAAAATTCTACCCATTATCTCCACCACACATTGGATCTTGTTCTGACATATGGCATAGAAATAGAAAATCTGGTAGTGTCCCCTCATAACCCTGTACTGTCAGACCATTGTCTGTTAACCTTTGATTTTACTATTTCTGACTATTTGATTCCTAAAGAAAAATATTACTACAGCAGATGTCTTTCAGATGATGTTGTTACCAAATTTATGCAGATTGTCTCCTCTATGCCATGTGTCAACACAACGGAAAAACGCTATGGAGAGCTTGCACCTTCTGTAATTGATAGCATGGTAGATAGTGTTACAGCTTCTCTGTATCAGACTCTAGAGATGGTGGCCCCTTTAAAAAAGAAAAAGTCCAATCAGAGATTTCTAGCCCCTTGGTTCAACACAGAAACCCGTAGCTTAAAACAAAAGACTTGTTAATTAGAAAGAAAATGGCATTCCACTAATTTAGATGAAATCTATTCAGCTTGGAGAAGTCATCTTTTAATTTATAAAAAAAAAAAATCTTTTAGAAAAGCTAGAACAAGTTATTACTCTGCATTAATAGAAGAGAACAAGAATAATCCCAGGTTTCTTTTCAGCACTGTGGCCAGGCTGACAAAGAGTCACGACTCTGTCAATACTTGCATTCCCTTAGAACTTACTAGTCAGGACTTTATGTACTTTTTTAATCATAAAATTTCATCTACTAGAGATAAAATCAGTCAGATTCTTCCCACCATTAACTTAAATACAGTAACTACTACAACTCCTTCAACTGATATCTGTTTGGATAAGTTTACTCCAATTGACCTTTTAGAGTTAGATAAAATAATTAACTCATCCAAGCCTTCAACTTGTCTTTTAAACCCTATTCCTGTCAGGTTATTTAAAAAAGTCTTCCCATTTATTGGTGGCCCTATTCTTCAAATAATCAATTCTTCTTTAACATTAGGCCATGTACTGCAGGCTTTTAAAACTGCTGTAATTAAACCCTTACTCAAAAAGCCAACGCTGGATCCAGGAGTTTTAGCCAACTATCGATCAATTGCTAATTTGCCTTTCATTTCAAAAATCTGAGAAAGAGTTGTTGCTACACAACTATTTGATCACTTGCAGGGAAATGGTTTATTTGAAGAGTTTCAATCTGGGTTTAGAATCCATCATAGTACTGAAACAGCCTTAGTGAAGTCACTAATGACCTCCTTATCGCATGTGATAATGGACTTGTTTCTGTACTTGTCCTTTTAGACCTTAGTGCAGCTTTTGATACTATTGACCATAATATTCTACTTGATAGATTAGAACACTATATTGGACTTAATGGAACTTCGCTGCAGTGGTTTAGATCTTATTTGTCTGATAGGCTCCAGTTTGTTCATGTCAATAATGAGTTTTCTTCCAAACTCCAAAGCTTAGTCATGGAGTTCCACAGGGATCTGTGCTAGGCCCTACTCTTTTTAGTGTATATATGCTTCCGTTAGGCAACATTATTAGAAAGCACTGTCTACATTTTCATTGTTATGCAGATGACACACAATTATTCATGTCAGTGAAGCCAGATGATAGTATTCAATTAGCCAAGTTAGAAGCCTGTCTTAAGGAAATCAGAGCTTGGATGACTTGTAATTTCCTGCTATTAAATTCAGATAAGACTGAAGTCATTCTTGTTGGTCCAAAAAACCTTAGAAATACCTTTCCAAATCAAACTTTTAGTTTGGATGCGGTTACTCTTTCTCTTAATAGTTCTGTGAGGAACCTTGGAGTTATTTTTGATCAAGATCTGTTTTTCAATTCACATATTAAATTTGTTTCTAAGACTGCCTTCTATCATTTGCGTAATATTGCCAAGATTAGGAGCATCTTGTCTCAGTGATGCTGAAAAACTGATCCACGCTTTTGTTAGCTCTAGATTAGATAATTGTAACTCTTTATTATCATGTTGTCCTAAAATATCTTTAAAAAGTCTTCAGTTGATCCAAAATGCTGCTGCAAGAGTTTTAACAGGTACTAGAAAGCGAGATCATATCTCTCCGGTTCTGGCATCCCTTCATTGGCTTCCCATAGAGTTCGGAATTAAGTTTAAAATCCTTCTTCTCACTTACAAAGCTCTTAACAATCAGGCCCCTTTTTATTTAAAAGATCTGATACTATCCTATCACCCCAACAGAGCATTATGCTCCCAAAATGCTGGATTACTTGTAATACCTAGAATCTCCAAAAGTACAATGGGAGGCAGAGCCTTCAGTTATCAAGCTCCTTTCCTGTGGAACCAGTTACCAATCTGGATTTGGGAGTCAGACTC
Organism: Pholidichthys leucotaenia; assembly: GCA_020510985.1. Classification (NCBI taxonomy): domain Eukaryota; kingdom Metazoa; phylum Chordata; class Actinopteri; order Cichliformes; family Pholidichthyidae; genus Pholidichthys; species Pholidichthys leucotaenia. The sequence goes on from CM035849.1 coordinate 153,929,451, forward strand.
GATCTCTGTTAAGAATAAGAATAGGGATAAGTTAAGGTTAAGAATAGGGTTAAAACCTTCCCTTTCGATATAGCCTACAATTAGGGAGGAATCATGTGTCTCTGAACCCTCCATTAGTTATGCTGCTAATAGATTTAAACAGCCGGGGGACCTCTAATAATGTACTGGGCTTCACCCCTTTAATGTTTGCTCTCTACATGTCTGTTCTTTTCATCTTCTCTATCCCCTCACCCCCCAGCCAGTTTCTTCCTGTTAAAAGGGAGTTTTTCCTCTCCACCATGGCCAAGCGCTTGCTCACAGGGGATCGTCTGATTGCTGGGGTCTTTCTGCAATTGTGGGGGTATCCCCTACATTTGAAAGTGCTATGAGATGACTGTTGTTGTGAAATGACGCAATATAAATAAAGTTGAATTGAACTGAATTGAATTTGCTTCAACCTTGGGGTTGTTGTATGCCCCTCACTCGTGCGCCTCCCATGCTGTGTTGTTGTCACCATTATCTATCTATCTATCTATCTATCTATCTATCTATCTATCTATCTATCTATCTATCTATCTATCGATCTATGTCATAATGGTCTGTGCGCCGATGTCATCTGCGCTCAGGCCATATTCCTCCTCAGCCCAGCTCTTATTATGACAGCGTCTCAGCGGGCTTCCAGCTGTCAAGGTCTACGGGACGGTTGGAGGCCAATTACCTCTCATCAGCTGAGGCGCTGTCAACCACTATAAAAGGGAGCGGCCCTGATTACTCGGGCTGTGACCTCGCATATTATCCACGCTCTTCTCCGGTGTGGGTAAGGCTGGAGTCCCTACGTCCAGCTCCAGTCCTCCTCTCATCCCTCTTCATCATTATTCGTAAGTGTACTTTTGTATTGTTTGTGTTTTGCCCCACGAGGCTCTTTTCCTTTGTTCCCTTCCTTATCACCAATAAATGACGCAAACTCACCGGTTAGCCCTTGGCTCTTATTTATGGCTCGCCAGAGCCATACGTAACAGTAGGTCGCAGCCAGTGAGTTGCCGGCTGCCGTGAGTTTGCTTTAATTGGACTGTTGTTCCTACCTGTCTGGGTACTGTGCTGAAGCATGCCGTCGCGGAGGTCCCGCACTCAGAGTCAGAGCGATGTTCTCGCAGACGCCCTCTAGTGCATCGACGAAATCCTTATCACCGCCTCCCTCACTTCAGCAGCGACGTGCACCGGTACCTGGACCAAGCCGAGGACATCCTGGATCATCTCCCCCGCTTCGCCGATCACCCTGAGGTAAGCGTGAGGAAAGATGACATCGCTGCACAGCGTGAGATACTCTGTGGGCTGGAGGGAAATCCCGGCAGGAAGCCGAAGAGGAGGAGACGTTGCCCCTCACTTCGGGATCCCGCTCCTGCCTCCGTTCCGGCCCGGGAGTTCGCATCATCCGGAGGTCTTTCCCCATCAAGCACGTCGTCACTTGGGATTCCCCCAGAGGAGTTGCAGCTGACAGCAATCAAGATCTGGGACCGAGTGGCTGCTGCTCATTCCGCTGTGCATCCATCGGCAATCATGAAGCATGTGACGGTGACAGTTAGACTGGTGGAGAGGAATCGAGAGTTGTGTGAGTTCCCTGAGTTTGCCGACCTGCTCGCCTCTGTTTCTGCACAGGAACGGTGATTCCCGGATCTCACCTTCACCTCGCCCCCTGCAAGAATCATTCGTCACACCGGCTGTCAACCTCGGCTTGAATCCCGTCCGGACCCAGTTCCGGGTCGCCCCAAGGGCTCAACCCCCCACATAGCTGCCACTCCCGCGCCTTGTCAGAGGGGAATTCCCGCAGCCTCTCCCCCTGGGCCTTCTTCTCCTGCTGTCCCGTCAGAGCTCCGTGCCCGGCTCATCTCGGCTGTCGCCCCCTCCTCCTCGTTGCCTATCCCGGTTGCTGTGTGTTTCGGGAGTCCCGTTTCGGCTGCTGTGTGTTTCGGGAGTCCCATTTCGGCGAGTCCCATCCCGGAACCTTCTCGAGCAGCTCCCCGTCGTCCTCCCAGGGGGCCCTCTGTCACTGTCCGGCAGGGAAAGGGAGGAGCAACGTCTGCCGCAGCAGGCACCATCCAACCTCCAGGAGACAGGCAAGTCCCAGTTCATTCATATTCTCGTCACTGTGATTTGCCTTGTCAGACACCTGGGGGTGGAGTTCGGGGTATGCAGTCCCCCGAGCTCCCACCACCTGCTGGGGCTTTAATGATTAATCCCACACCCTCTGTGTCTCCCTCCACTGAGCGGTCCTCGACGCCAGGCCAACGTCGCTGGATGAGGAGGGGGCCTGCGGTTCTGGAGAGCCTGGTTCTGGGCCCGCAGCCACATCGTGGGCGGAGGAGGAGAGCGGACTGCAGCGTGGAACCTGCGCCAATGAGGAAGCGTCCCCGGGTCTCCACGGACAAGCGGCCCGGTCCAGCGGGTCGAGGGTCCCCTGCCTCCACGCCGTGCGGGCCGTCGGTGTGGGCTTCGGTGCCGGAGGATCCAGAGGCTGCAGACACTATCATGCCAGCTGTGGAGCCCGACGTAGCTGAATGGGAGCCAGATGACGACCTTCTGCCATCTGAGCCCGGATCTTCGCAGTCCTGGACGGCGTCAGAACCCGAGATCAGGCAAGTGCTCTGTATTGTCTTTCTCCTTTCCGTCCTAGAGCATTTTTGCCTGTCTCTTGGGGAGACGAGCCGGATGCAGCCGCCCGCTGCATCCGAGCTTGTCTCTCTGGGTTCTGGCGCTGCCGGTGATCCTGATCCTGGTTCTTCTCTCTCTCCCGAGCCTTCTCCCAGGGTCGCCGGCGGGGAGCTGCCTGCGCCCGCTGTGCCAGAGGTTCCAGGTTCGGGGTTGGAGGTCGGTTCTGGTGCGGCGCCAACCCAATCGGGGTCTGTCGCGGGAGCAACCGTGACCCAGTCGGGGTCTGACGAGGGTGTAGCACCAGCGGTATCCAAGTTCGGTGAGGGAGCTGCAGATCCTCTGCCACCGGACACTGGACCGGCTCATCTTCTCCCCCCATTGTCACCATCGTCCTCATCTTCACCCTCATTTTCCCCCCAAGACTTCTCCACCAGGTGCCGTATGGACCTCTCTCTGTCGGCCCGGCTCGCCCTCACTATTCCCCTCCACAGGGAAGCCGTTGCCTTTCTCTCCCCAGCGGTCCTGGTGGCTGAGCGATGCGGGTCGGCCGCCAGAAGGACTGCCGCGCCCATTCGGCTCTTTGGTCCGGCCACCCAACCCACAGGACTATCTATTTGGCGGTCTGGTCCAGCCGCCCGAAGTACTGTTTTTCCTGGCCTGGGATTCGGGTAGGCCGCCTGAATGCTTCCCGTCACCCCTGTTGGCGATTTGGACGCTGGGTGCGGGGAGACCCCCCGAACTGTATTATTTCTCCTGTTATGCACCGGCCCATGCACACCGGTGCCGCCGTCTATGGAGGGCAACGAGAGCTGCCCTCCTTTGCTCTGCGGAGCACAATAAACAGCACGCCAACGCAGATGGGCGCCAGCGCCAAAGACCATGATGGGACAGAGGGTCTGTCCACTGACCAGATTCCACTGAAAATGGAGTCCTGGAAGCTCTCTCCCCACTATCTGGGCCCATATACCATCAAGAGGTTGATCAATGATATCACCGTTCGGTTGGACTTGCCACCCTCTATGCGCATCTATCCAACTTTCCACGTCTCAAAGATCAAGCCCTTCTGTGCCAGTCCCCTCTGCCCACCTCCGGATCCCCGACTGTCCCCCACCCCCGGATCACTGACGGCCAGACCACGTATATGCTGGAGAGGATCCTAGATGTGCGTCGTCGGGGGCGGGGTGCCAATACCTTGTTCATTGGAAAGGATATGGTCCGGAGGAGAGGTCATGGATCCCGGGGTCGTACATCCTCAACAAGCGCATGATATGGGCATTCCATCAGACCCATCGACGCAAGCCCAGTGGGATGCCAGGAGGCATCCCTTGGGAAGGGGGCACTGTGATGATCAGGTGAGCGTGCTCCCCCTCCCCTCTTGTTCCTCTTTTCCCGGCTCCGGAAGATTAGACACACCTGCGTGATGACACACCTGCTGCATCTAATGAGCCAGCGTATTTAAGATCCAGTATGTGGAGAGCTCATCACTGGATCGTCTGGGTTTGCAGCCACAATTTAAGTCTAAGCTTTGTCTTGTTGTTATTAAGTTACCTGTGCACTCATCTTGTTTCTCCTGCTCTTCAGGTTGCTGCCACCCACAGGTGTGTCTCCGGAGCTGATCATGCTCGCATTACCAGGAAGATCCACGACGTCCACCCAGGTCTCTGCCTTCCCCCTGTCCCTGGTCCTTGCAGGAGTTCCCTGCTGGACTCTGCTGCTCTCGAAGTAAGTGTGCTTTCCCGCATTATTCTCCCTTTGGAGAATCTGTCCCTAATGACCGCTGCCTGCTCTCTCCTGTGGGCTACGTGTGCTCCAGGGGGCACCTGTCTTGTTGGAAATTTAAGTTGGCATTTTTGTATTTTGTTTTCTTTAGTTTATGCACTTTTATTTTCTGTTATGTTTTCAGAAAACTTGTGAAACTTTTTATCCGAGTCTGAGTGATCGTTCTAGCACAAAGCGTCCATGTTTTGAATAATGATCATTGCATGGAGCATTTCATATCCTCTTTAAAGCTTATGTCACATCACATTATTTTCTCATTGGTAAAAACTACAAGTCCCACACTCCTTGCCTCTAAAACATGGTGGACCACAACGGACAGCTGAGGAAAGCCAAAAACCCTTTCAAAGTAAGATTTGTGCTTAAATTATGCAGCAATTTCAATATTAAAACACTGATAAGTCCTACAACTGCAACATTTGATGCTTTTCAGCTTGCCTGGTCAAAATCAAGTGGAACTAAAGGTTTGTATCATTTTATTGCCATATGTTATCAAATTTTTATTTGGCAAAATTTCCACATATGGCTTTGTTATCAAAATACACTAATTTAACTCACCTTTACCGTAACTGCATCTGGAAAAAAAGGTATTGTAATAACTATGCCAGTCCAGTAGAGGTGGCAGTGCGCCTTTTTTACAGGCCTCCCCATGCCTCTCTGCCACAGGCACTGAGGCATGAGCACCTTGGTGCTTTGATTTACACAAGACTAGAAGCTCTTTAAAACCAAACCATACAAACAGTTAGGCCCAGAAATATTTGGACAGTGACACAATCTTCATGATTTGGGCTCTGCATGCCACCACATTGGATTTGAAATGAAACAACTATAATGGAATTGAAGTGCAGACTTTAAGGTTTAATTCAAGGGGTTGAACAAAAATATATGATTAAACATGTAGGAATTATAGCTATTTTTATACAAACGCTCCTCATTTCAGGGGCTCAAAAGTAATTGGACAAATAAACATAACCCTAAGTAAAATGTTACTTTTCAATATTTTGTTGAGAATCCTTTGCAGGCAATGACTGCCTCAAGTCTGGAACCCATGGACATCACCCAACGCTGGGTTTCCTCCTTTGTGATGCTTAGCCAGGCCTTTACTGCAGCTGTCTTCAGTTGTTGCTTGTTTGTGGGTCTTTCTGCCTTAAGTTTTGTCATGAGCAAGTGAAATGCATGCTCGATTGGGTTGAGATCTGGTGACTGACTCGGCCATTGCAGAATATTCCACTTCGTTGCTTTAAAAAAACTCCTGGGGTTCTTTTGCAGTATGTTTTGGATCATTGGTGAAGCGCCGTCCAATCAACTTTGCTGCATTTGGCTGAATCTGAGCAGAAAGTATATCCCTATACACTTCAGAATTCATCTGGCTGCTTCTGTCTTTTGTCACATCATCAATAAACACAAGTGACCCAGTGCCATTGGAAGCCAGGCATGCCCATGCCATCACACTGCCTCCACCATGTTTTACAGAAGATGTAATGCTTTGGATCATGAGCTGTTCCAATTCTTCTCCAAACTTTCTTCTTCCCATCATTCTGGTACAGGCTGATTTTCGTCTCATCTGTCCAAAGAATGCTGTTCCAGAACTGGGCTGGCTTCTTCAGGTGTTTCTTGGCAAAGTCAATTCTGGCCTTTCTATTTTTGAGGCTGATTCATGGTTTGCACCTTGTGATGAATCCTTTGTATTTATTCTCATGAAGTCTTCTCTTTATGGTAGACTTAGATACTGAAACACCTACTTCCTGGAGAGTGCTCTTCACTTGAGTGGATGTTGTGAAGGGGTTGTTCTTCACCATGGAAAGGATTCTGTGATCATCCACCACTGTTGTCTTCCATGGACGTCCAGACCTTTTTGAGTTCCCAAGCTCACCAGTGCACTCTTTTTTTCTCAGAATGTACCAAACTGTTGATTTGGCCACACCTAACATTTCTGCTATCTCTCTGATGGATTTCTTCTTTTTTTTCAGCCTCAGGATGGTCTGTTTCACCTCCATTGAGAGCTCCTTTGACCGCATGTTGTGTGTTCACAGCAACAGCTTCCAAATGCAAACGCCACACCTGGAATCATCTCCAGACCTTTTAACTGCTTAATTGATGACAGGTTAACGAGGGAAGAGCCCATGCAGCCTTGTTATTTATTTTTTTTTTGCAACCTTCTGAGTCAATTGTCCAATTACTTTTGGTCCCTTGAAAAAGAGGTGGCTATGTATTAAAGAGCTGTAATTCCTAAACCCTTGCTCCAATTTGGATGTGAATACTCTCAAATTACAGCTGAGAGTCTGCACTTTAAGCCCATATTGATTATATAATTGTATCCTGAATATGGTTTTGCAAACAGCTAAAATAACAAAACTTGTGTCACTGTCCAAATATTTTTGGGCCTAACTGTATACTGTACAGTATATAGGTCGTAATCCCTTCTAAAAATGATCATAGACAATATTTTCTGTTATTGAGAACACTCAAAACTCCCAAAAGTTAATACTGTTGTTATTTCAACTGCTTCATCCATTTTGGGTCATGGGACTGGAGTCTATCTGAGCTTTTGTGGCTCAGAGGCCAGATACACCCTCGACAGTTTGCAGTTTGGCAATCTATCACAGGACCAACCATTCACTTTCAGTTCGGATTTCCCAGTTATCACCAATTAATTTCATGTACTTGCCTTTAGACTGCGAGAGGAAGCCAGGGTACACACAGAACAGCAAAAGCTGGCTGATGGCAGATGTCTGCCCCCCTCTGAGCCTGGTTCTGACAAATTTTTCTTCCTGTAAAGGAGTTTTTCCTTCCCACTTTCATCAAGTGCTTGCTCATTAGGGATCAGTATACTTCACATGCTGTCATGAACTGTTCTGGACTTGCAAGCCCAGTTACTTGGCACGGTGGCTGTTGTGCCCTCAGGAGTGTGTTTTTCCCCGTAGCTGTCTCTAGGCTCCTCCTGGGAGGCTCTGAGCTCTGCTCTGCTGTTGACAGCTCAGCCACGCCCCTCTCTCTTACTGGTCCGTACCAGATGGCTGCCTTTCGTAATTTCTCCTCATTGTTCGTGCACGCACACACACTTATATTTTCATCTTCATTCTCACTCTCATGCACTCCTTGCACACACACACACACACACACACACACACACACACACACACACACACACACACACACACATTCATTTCCATCTACATGCTCTGATTCTCATGCTTACTCCTGCAGTCACACACACACTGACACACCCACTCAGCCTCACTGACAGCTACACGCACACCTGTTTCCACTCATGCTCTTCCACGCTCTCTCTCCTCTCTCCACACCAGCATGCACTCAGCTTGTTAGTGTTGCTGTATTTAAGATCCAAGTTCGCTGTTGTGCATTGTCGGGTGATTGGGGTGTATTTCCAGAGTAGCCTTCATCTGTCAGTTCTCCTCCTTATTTCCCTCACTCTGTGGACTTCACAGATTAACTCGGACTGCTCCAGCTGCATGAGTACTAACTGTTTCACCCCTGCCGACCAGTTCCGTCTGGCGGTTCCTTTCCCGGGCACTTATCTGTTCCTCCTCTGCAGTCCTGGCTGCCATGGAACATTTTCCCCATGTTTTACTCACCTGTTCTGTTGAGCATCCTTGAGGTATCCCTGTACTCCCTCAGCTCCCTGTTTCTTGTCTATTTGGACTGTTATATTTTTGTTCAGCACAATAAAATGCACACAGCGTACTCCTGTGAGTGGGTTTATTCTTTCTGCCTCTAAATGGAAGATAATTCATGACACATGCAGAGCACATGCGCTGGCATCTGAACGATAAGTGACAAGCCACATTCTCACAGACTTTTACATCAGTTTATCTTAATTTTGTTAATTTTATTCTTACCATTTTAAACCCTGGATATTTTAGCTTCATTTTTATCTTTTAAGCTAGAGCTGGGACCTTAATAGATCCTAAATTGAGCAAGTTTTTACTGACTGGCTGTCAGAGCTGAGCCGCTTTAGCCAAGACTGCCGAACTGGAGCAGCGTATCTCTGATCTTGTGGGAACCCATTCAGTATGTTTCCACTCAGACTGAAGGGGAATGGTCATGGGGGGATTTGTGTATTGATGCGAACAGTGACAAAGGGAAATGGCAAATGTATTTATGTTAATGCAGCACCCCAGGTCGCAGAGAGAGTGGTATGCTATAAAAGGAGAGGTGCCTGAGACCTGCTTTTTTATGCCTGTGATTCTTGTGAATGTGAGGGAGAGATTAATAAAGTCTGCTCTGCTCTGCACCGCTTCACCCGATTACTTCTCACTCCACAATCTATACAAAACTGAGGAAGCGGAGAGACATTTGGACTCTATATTTCTTGGCCGAGGCCAGGGTCCATCCTCCAGTAAGGATTTCGACGATACCACCCCTTACCGGACTGTTGGCTCCCTTGCAGCTAAGAACTCTTCTCCTGATCCTGATGATCCGGATTATGGGTTAAATGACCCCACTGTCCCTGGCCCTGGATCATCTTCTCTTGCCACTGCAGTCGCCCCAGCCACTGGCCCGATGTTATCCTCCAGTGTTGCTCTAGTTACCGCCCCCTTTCCAGGTGCTTCTCAGGAGCACATCCGGGTCCAGCCTGGAGCTGACCCAGAGGCACTGTTCAGCTCTACACCATACCATCCAGAGCCATGGGCTGTTGCCAGTGATCATCAGAGAAAGGGGATGAGCTCATCCCGCTGTGCTGCAAGCACCAAGAGCCCTGACCTCCAGCTCAAGAACCATTTTAACATCCTAGATCTTGATGAGTTTCCTCCGCTGCCTGGGGACTTGGAGCCTCTACCTTTCCTTTTCACATCTCTGAGGGTACCTCGGGGAGTTTGGCTCTCGGTCCCCTTGACAAGTGAACCGGAGAGGCTCCTTTGTCCAAGAACCCGCCATCAGGCACAGCCAAATCTGACATCAGCTCTGCGGTGCTCATCTGATGTACATCACCCACCTCCAATCTCCACCTGGAATGTATCCTCTCACTCGCCATCAGCTCCTTTTCCTACCACCCTGATCAGCAGAGACTCTATGGTGAGATATGTTCGAAGAGGAGCTGCAGAGACCCACTTCTTTCCAAGTGCCAGAGTGATGGACCTTCTGGATAAAATTCCTGGCTTTCTGGCAAAGCATCCCTCAGCTAAGAATGTTGTGATCCACATCAGCTGCAACAATGTCACCAGCCAGGCCTCTGAGGTTCTGAATCAGGAATTCACCAGTCTCCTCCGCATACTCTAAGGATCCAGTAAGCGCATATTTATCTCCACACCGTTGCCCCCACTGGGCTGAGGCATCGGTTGCTTTATCTTGATCCTGAGCCTTCATACATGGCTTCAGTCTGTTACTGCAGCATGTGGTTTTATTTTTATTGACAATTTTAACCTGCTCTGGAACTGTACGTCATTTTATTGGAGAGACAGTATACATCCGAGCAGGCTGGGTGCTCGCATTTTAACAGAAGATATATTTTATTCTGTTCTAACTGCTCCGTCAGCCTGACTGTTTCCCGCTGTAGGTGCATTTTACCCTCAAGTTGCGCCCCCCTCTCCACTGCATTTCACCGCCCCCCGCATCAGTCTTCCCTCACCATTCACCCACCCTATTCCCCCCATTATCTCCAACAACAGACCGCGCCGGATTTGGACTGGTGGAGTAAATCATGAGAACCATGTCAAAATGAACTCAAATACCCTACAAACCACCTTACACACAAACCCAGCAGAAATCACTATGGCACTTTTAAATAAATCTTTTATTATTAATAATTTGATTTTAGATCATAAACTGGACTGTCTGTTTTTAACTAAGATGTGGTTAGGTACCAACGCATCAGTTGTTCTCACTGAAGCCTCTCCATGCAATTTTGAAATTTATATATTTGAATAAACCCCTTGAGATGTAACATCTCATTTTCGAGGGGGTCCAACAAACAACACTTAACAAAATTCAAAATAGAATACATAAAGTACAAGTATTAAATCAAAAACAATACAAGAAACAAAACACGTAACACCAGCTCATACACACACAAACACTTGGAATAATGCAGTACATAAAATAAAATAGTAAAAATAAATAAATAAATAAAAATAAAAATAAATACATGTGTGTATACATATATAACACACATAATTAAATATAAATGCACCTCATAAATAATGACTACAAAAACTTAAACTTATAATTATACAGTGACAGTCAGTTAAAACAGACACAGTCCGTCTCTAAGTGAGTAGACAAGTATTTTTTAAACAAACCCAAATAGGTTATTGCACAAATATGGGATGGGAGACTATTCCAATCAGATGGAGCTTTAAACATAAACGTTCTTTTACCAATTGATTTTTTTTTTTTTACAATAGGAATAACAAAATAAGTTTGAGAGGAGTCTCTGAAATTATAATTTGATAAAAACTGTATAAGTCCGCCAAGGTCTCCGCCTTTGACCGCCACCTAATCCACATAGCACCGGACCCCCATGATCCCTCCTGCAGGTGGTGAGCCCACTGGAGGGCGGACCCATAAATAAATTCTAAATCAAAATCAAAATCTAAATCGGATAAATTCTATATCAATGATTCAGTGTACCCCGCCCGGTATGGGGTCACCAGGGCCCCCACCCTGGAGCCAGGCCTTGGGGAGGGGCTCGAAGGCTAGCATCTGGTGGCCGGGTTTCCACCCATGGGACCCGGCCGGGTTCAACCCGAAGGAGTTACATGGGTCCGCCCTCCAGTGGGCTCACCACCTGCAGGAGGGATCATGGGGGTCCGGTGCTATGTGGATTAGGTGGCGGTCAAAGGTGGAGACCTTGGCGGACTGATCCCAAGCTTTCTAAACTGGCTTTTGGTACGTGGAATGTAACCTCTCTGGTGGGGAAGGAGCCTGAGCTGGTGTACGAGGTTGAGAGATACCGGCTAGATATAGTTGGCCTCACCTCAACACACAGCTCCGGTTCTGGAACCAGTCTCCTGGAGAGGGGCTGGAGCTTGGCCTTTTCTGGAGTTGCCCTGGGTGCGAGGCGACGAGCAGGGGTTGGTATTCTTGTATCCCCCCACCTTGCTGCCTCTATATTGGAGTTTTCCCCGGTGGATGAAAGGGTTGCTTCCCTGCGCCTTCGGGTTGGGAAACGGGTCCTGACCATCATTTGTGCCTATGCACCAAATGATGTTTCAGAGTACCCACCCTTTTTGGAGTCTCTGACTGGGGTGCTGGAGGGTGCTTCTCTTGGAGACTCCATTGTCCTACTGGGGGACTTCAATGCGCACGTGGGCAACGACAGTGAAACCTGGAGGGGGGTGATTGGGAGGAACGGCCTGCCCGATCTGAACCCGAGTGGTGTTCAGTTATTGGACTTCTGTGCGAACCACAGTTTGTCCATAACGAACACCATGTTCAAGCATAAGGGTGTCCATATATGCACCTGGCAACAGGACACCCTAGGTCGCAGGTCGATGATCAATTTTGTTATCGTGTCATCAGACCTGCGACCGTATGTCATGGACACTCGGGTAAAGAGAGGTGCAGAGCTGTCAACTGATCACCACCTGGTGGTGAGTTGGATCCGATGGCAGGGGAGGAAGCCATTCAGACCTGGTAGACCCAAACGTATAGTGAGGGTGTGCTGGGGACGTCTGGCTGAGGCCCCTGTCCGGGAGGTCTTCAACTCCCACCTCCGGAAGAACTTCAACCACATTCCGAGGGAGTCTGGAGACATGGAGTCTGAATGGGCCATGTTCTCCACCTCTGTTGTTGAAGCGGCAGCCCAGAGCTGCGGCCGCAAGGTGATCGGTGCATCTCGTGGTGGCAACCCCTGAACCAAGTGGTGGACACCAGTGGTGAGGGGGGCCATTAAGCTGAAGAAGGAGTCCCATCAAGCTTGGTTGGCTTGTGGGACTCCTGAAGCAGCTGAGGTGTACCGGCAGGCCAAGCGGAGTGCAGCTCGGGTAGTTGCTGAAGCAAAAGCCCGGGTATGGGAGGAGTTCGGTGAGGCCATGGAACAAGACTTTCGGTCGGCTTTGAAGAGATTCTGGCAAACTGTCCTGCGGCTCAGGATGGGAAAGCAGCTCCCAGTCCACACTGTGTATGGTGGGGATGGGAAACTGTTGACTTCGACTGGGGATATCGTCGGGCGGTGGAAGGAATACTTCGAGGATCTCCTCAATCCCACTGATACGCCTTCCACAGAGGAAGCAGGGTTTGTGGACGAGGGGGGTGACTCGCCTATCACAGGGGCTGAGGTTGCCAAGTTGGTTAAAAATCTCCTTGGTGGCCGGGCCCCGGGGGTGGACGAGATTCGCCCTGAGTACCTCAAGGCCCTGGATGTTGTTGGGCTGTCATGGTTGACACGCCTCTGCAACATTGCGTGGAGGTCGGGGGCAGTGCCTTTGGCATGACAAACTGGGGTAGTGGTTCCTCTCATGAAAAAAGGGGACCGGAGGGTGTGCTCCAACTTTAGAGGGATCACACTCCTCAGCCTCCCTGGGAAGGTCTATGCCAAAGTACTGGAGAGGAGAGTCCAGCCGTTGGTCGAACCTCGGATTCAGGAGGAGCAATGTGGTTTTCGTCCTGGCCGTGGCACATCGGACCAGCTCTTTACCCTCTCGAGAATTCTCGAGGGTTCGTGGGACTTTGCCCAACCAGTTTACATGTGTTTTGTGGACTTGGAGAAGGCATTTGACCGCGTCCCTTGTGGTTTTTTGTGGGGGGTGCTTCGGGAGTATGGGGTATTGGGCTTGTTGCTATGAGCTATTCAGTCTCTGTACGACCGTTGTGAGAGTTTGGTTCGTATTGCCAACACTCGGTCGGAGACATTCCCAGTGAGAGTTGGACTCCGCCAGGGCTGCCCTTTGTCACCGATCCTGTTCATAATGTTTATGGACAGGATTTCTAGGCGCAGCCAGGGAATAGAGGGTGTCGTGCTTGGTGACCACAGGATCTCATCTCTGTTGTTTGCAGATGATGTTGTCCTGTTGGCTTCATCCAGCAATGACCTACAGCTCTTGCTGGGACGGTTTGCCGCTGAGTGTGAAGCAGCTGGGATGAGAATCAGCACCTCCAAGTCCGAGTCCATGGTCCTCAGCCGGAAAAAGGTGGATTGTCCTCTCTGGATTGGGGATAGGCTCCTGCCCCAAGTGGAGGAGTTTAAGTATCTTGTGGTCTTGTTCACGAGTGAGGGGAAAATGGAGCGAGAGATTGACAGACGGATTGGAGCAGCATCTGCAGTGATGCGGACGTTGTATCGGTCTGTTGTGGTGAAGAGGGAGCTTAGTTCTAAGGCAAAGCTGTCGATTAACCACTCAATCTACGTTCCTACTCTCACCTATGGTCACGAGCTTTGGGTAATGACCGAAAGAACAAGATCGCGGATACAAGCGGCTGAAATGAGCTTTCTCCGTAGGATTGCTGGACTCACCCTCAGAGATAGGGTGAGGAGCTCAGTCATCCGGGAGAGGCTCAGAGTAGAACCGCTGCTCCTCCACATTGAAAGGAGTCAGGTGAGGTGGTATGGGCATCTGATTAGGATGCCTCCTAGACGCCTCCCACTTGAGGTGTTTCGGACATGTCCCACTGGGAGGAGACCCCGGGGCAGACCCAGGACTCGGTGGAAAGACTATGTCTCCCAGCTTGTCTTGGAACGCCTTAGTATCTTCTCTGAAGAGCTGGAGCAGGTGGCTGGGGAGAGGGAAATCTGGGCTTCTTTGCTTGAACTGCTGCCTCCGCAACCCGGACCTCCGGAAAAGCGGTAGAAGATGGATGGATGGATGGATGGCTTCACCCAGAGATTTTAAAGAGATATGAGTCTCCTACATTATGGGGGCAACCAATTATACTCAGATCAAACGACAAGTAATAATTAAAAGGAGTTCTTAATCAATACAATGAGCCAACAGCATAACTTTTAAAGAAGGCAAAGCAGAAACAGGAGCTTCAAAAATGGAGTTAGGCAGACATGAGCTGAGACACGTCTCCTCACACTGCAGCCATATGCATGTTCTGTAGTTCTGTCCCTCCTGTCGGAGTCTTTTCCCAGGGTCACTGAGGAGTGTCCAACTTTGCCAGAGGTCTCCATGTGTCCAGCCTCGCCACCTGAGATCTCCGTGGGACCAGCTCCTCCAGCTGAGGTCGTCGTGGGTGCTCCATCCCAGCTCGGGACGTCCGAGGGTGCTGCTTCCCTGTCAGCTGAGGTTGTCGCGGGTGCCCCATCCCAGCCTGAACCTTCGTGGGTGCAGCTTCCCCATCGGCTGAGGTCTTCGCAGGTGCTCCGTCCCAGCCTGGGATCTCTGCGGGTGCTGCTTCCCCGTCAGCTGAGGTCGTCGCAGGTGCTCCTTTCCAGCCCGGAACATTTGTGGGTGCAGCTTCCCCATCCGCTGAGGTCATCGCGGGTGCTCCATCCCAGCTTGGGACCTCCGAGGGTGCTGCTTCCCCGTCAGCTGAGATCATCGCGGGTGCTCCGTCCCAGCCCGGGACCTCCATGGGTGCAGCTTCCCCATCGGCCGAGGTCTTCGCGGGTGCTCCATCCCAGCCCAGGACCTCCATAGGTGCAGCTCCTCCTAAGTCCGTGTCCTCATGGGTGTTGTGTCCCAGTCAGGGGCCGTCGTGGGTGCTGTGTCCCAGTTTCAGACCAACATGGGTGCTGTGCTCCAGCTTGGGTCCACTGTGGGTGCTAAGCTCCAGCTCGGGATCCACCATGTGTGCAGCTATGGACCAGTTCAGGCTCACCGTGGGAGCAGCTTTGTTCCAGCCCAGAGCCACTGCGGGAGCAGCTTTGCTCCAGCCTGGAGCCACCACGGGTGCAGCTTTGCTCTGCCCCAGAGCCACCATGGGTGCAGCTTTTCTCCAGCTCAGAGCCACCACGGGTACAGCTTTGCTCCAGCCTGGAGCCACCGCGGGTGCAGCTTTGCTCCAGCCCAGAACCACCACGGTGCAGATTTGCTCCAGCACGGAGTCACCGCAGGTGCCGCTTTGCTCCTGCCCAGAGCTACATGGGTGCTGCTTTACTCCAGCCCGGAGCCACCGCGGGTGCTACCATGTCCCAGCCAGGGGTCACCAAGGGTGCTACAGGTCAGTCCAAAGGTGTCGGGGTTCCCTCTCCTCTGCCTGGTGCCATCAGGGATCCCTCTCCTCTGCCCGAGGCAGTCGTGGTCCCCTGTTCTCTATCCAACGTCATCGTGGGTCCCAGTATCCCTCTTCCTCCACATTACTGGTTCTCCCTGTTGGGTGACCACCTCCTGGACTACCCCTTCTGTTTGGGTGGTTAAAGGACTCTGGAAGACCACCTGACAGACTGTGCCACTGGGGTAGGTGGTCCATGTTCTCCGGGAGGCCTCCTGATTCCTTCCATCATGCCATCTGCCAGGCCTGGGACTCTGGCCGCCCGCCTGAACTATCCAGCTTTCCGGTCAAGGGGGCGTAGGTGGTTTTGCTTGGCCTGGTGTGGGTCCTGAGCGGGTTGCTTTGTTTCTTTTTTGTTCCCTCCTAGCCTGTTCCCCCCACCACCTGCCTGGGGTGGTTTATTGTTCTACTCCTTTTTTTTTGGGGGGGGGGGGTCCTTTTTCTTTTTTGATGTTACCATGGGGTGTCTGGATTCCCCCCTTAAGGGGGGGGGGGCTCTGTCATGAGACTGAGCGTGATGTTTCACCGTGCTCAGGCTCTCTACTGATTTTTGTTCATTTCCTGTATTTTCTCAGTTTGTGTGATTATTTTATGGAATGATCATCTTGGATGTATTATCTATGTTTCTGTTTGACATGAGCTCCCCACCTTCTCCTCCAGGCACTCCTACTGTGGTATTATCCTGCCATTAGTTCAGCTCTCGGGTCGTCAGCTGACACCTGTCATTAATTAGGTCAACCTTCCTGCTCTTGTGGTCCACACCTGCTATCATTCATGTTCATTGATTGCATGTTCTATTTAAAGACCGTTGTTTCTGTCACTCATTGTCGGAGTCTCAACCTAGCTTCATGCTGTATTCCTGTCAGAACCCATTCCCCATTCTGACGTCCATCCTAATGTTTCCTCTTGTCGTTTCACTTGTAAGTTTTCATTCTGTGCACTGTTTGGTTTTGTGTTTTCCTTATTAAATACCACTAAACTGCAGCTCAGTGCTTGGATGTCCCTTTCTGCCCCGAAGGGGCAAATTCATGACAACTAGTGTGCCCTCTGTTGTAGACTTGGCTGTCTCAGACCATGTGTGCTTTTTAACGTCACCAGTTTTATTCAGCGAGAGACCCTGGTGACAACTGTGAGGAAGCATCATCTGACTTCTGAAGTGGCTGCAAGTTTTATCAAGGTTTTAAGGGACATTCCTGCTGAGGTCTTACCTGCATCATCTGATTTTATTACTGACATTTTTAACTATAAACTAAAATCAGCACTGGACTTGGTTGCGCCTTTGAAGATCAAAAACACAAGAATTAAACCTGTCCTGCCCTGGTGGAATGAGGAGGTAAGACAGCAGAAAGGAAAATGCAGAGCAGCAGAGAGAAGGTGGAGGAAAAACAAAATCTGTTCATTATCAAACTCTACGAGAACAATTCAACTTTATTTATTTATATAGCGCCATATCACAACAAAAGCCATTTCATAGCACTTTCAAATGTAGGGGAAACCCCACAATTGCAGAAAGACCCAGCAATCAGACGATCCCCTGTGAGCAAGCACTTAGCAACGGTAGAGAGGAAAAACTCCCATTTAACAGGAAGAAACCTCTTGCAGAACCAGGCTTAGGGAGGGGCAGTCATCTGCTGCGACTGGCTGGGGGTGAGGGGATAGAGAAAATGAAAAGAACAGACATAAAGAGAGCAAACATTAACGTGAGAAGCCAAATACATTATTGGAGGTCACCCGGCATTCTGAATCTATTAACAGCAAAACAAAAGGGGGGTCAAGAGACACAAGATCTCTCCCTAATCATAGGCTATATTGAAGAGGAAGGTTTTTACCCTATTCTTAAAAACAGAGATTGAGTCTGACTCCTGAACCCAGATTGGTAACTGGTTCCACAGGAAAGGAGCTTGATAGCAGAAGGCTCTGCCTCCCATTGTACTTTTGGAGATTCTAGGTATTACAAGGAATCCAGCATTTTGGGAACATAGTGCTCTGTTGGGATGATAGGGTAATATCAGATCTTTTATATATAAGGGGGCCTGAGCTTTGTAAGAGAGAAGAAGGATTTTAAACTTAATTTTAAACTCTATGGGAAGCCAATGAAGGGAGGCCAGAACCGGAGAGATATGATCTCTCCTTCTAGAAACAGTTAAAACTCTTGCAGCAGCATTTTGGATCAACTGAAGACTTTTTAAAGACATTTTAGGACAACCTGATAATAACGTGTTACAATAATCTAATCTAGAGCTAACAAAAGCGTGGATCAGTTTCTCAGCATCATTCAGAGACAAGATGATGTTTTTCCGGTATTATCTTCTTCTGGTATGCCCTTCTTCTGGTCACGCTACGATAACAAGATGCAGGTTTGTTTAGAGTGATGGCAAAAAGGAAGAAAGTCAGAGAAAACAACAAAAATTTTCTCAAGTGTGGGATCATGTCAAGCTCAAATTGAAGGAAAACATTGTGGAGTGCATACATTGTAAAGCCAAGCGGCGAGCTAGCATACTACGTCATGTTAGAGTGTCTCGGCAGATGGCATCCAGCCACATTACGCATGAGCAGACTGAGCCAACTGACTGAGACAAAGTATGTGACTGAGATTTTAAATTAAGATGAATATAATGTAGTCAGCTATGCTAATTATATGGCCAAAAAAATCTATAGTAGCTATCGCTAATATTGGTAGCTGCTATATGTTAGCTATCTTGTGAGTTTAAGCTAACACTACAAAACGGAACTTTACAGTGAAATGTAACATTTAAAGTTAGGTTATATGCAATAAACATTGCAATAAGCATTGCAATAAATGTGTACCTTTGTTATTGAGTGTTTGGTACAATTACTACTGCTCTTTAAGAAAGAAAGTTCTGCACATATTGATCAATGTGACTTTCTTCAATACAATAAATAAATAAATTAATAAAAAAGTGTCTGATTACTCAAGTTATCATTCAATTACAGTGACAAATTACTTGATTATTAAAATAATAGATAGCTGCAGCTTCCTAAAACTATCCAATTGCCACTGTATCCTTACCTTCCTCTCTCCACATGTTAACAGAAGAGAACATGTGATGATCAGGCGAACGTGCTCCCCTGCCCTCCTGTTCCTGTTTTCCCGGTGGCAGCAAACCTGAAGAGACAAGAAGAGAGAGGGAGTGAAAGCACAGGTCAAACTGAGAGGGAATGAGATAAAAGGCATAGACATTTTCTGGCAGCAAACCTAACATTCCAGCGATGAGCTCTCCACACGCTGGCTCTTAAATATGCTGGTTAACTAGGGAGCAGCAGGTTTGTAATCACGCAGGTGTAGCTGATACTCCGGGGCCTCCTGTTCCTGTTTTTGTGTCTATTTAAGTGTGTGTTTTTGTGTTGCGATTTTCCTCAGTTGTTGCACTTTTATTTAGAGTTGTGTGTTAGTTTTATTTTTACAATAAACTAGTGAACTTTTACATCCGAGTCTGAGTGTTCCTTCTTGCAGCTCTGCATTTGAGCCTCACTTGCCCTGAATCATGACAGAACACTTACTGAAGCAGACTTTCGCTGGATGAAGAGGCTGCCCAACACCTTGTACAAATGTAAGCTGCTCATACTCACAAATTAGCATCATAATTATTCCTAATCAAATACCTTCTCCTTCTCTTTATTCCCCACAGGGCTAGATCTCCATGCTCACCTTGTTGCATTATCCAGTAAATCATCATCTTGCATCCATTCTGTCTCACTTTGGCTTCCTGCATTTTGGGTTCTGGTCAAATATTACCATGTCAGACTGAGGGTGTGGTGTATAAATGGGTTGCAGGTCACTAATTGGTCATAGGTGTTAATTAAAACCAGATATACAAATATAAGTTGATGTGGTATTATGTTTGGCCAGTCTGAGTTTTATCACTCTAAATTACTAAACTGTCTACTGTAGTCACCACAGGCCTCGTTTCTGGGTTTTTAATAAATAAACAGAAAGATTCAAGTCATTATCATCTTTGAAAACCAGACAACCTGAATAATCAGAAGAGAATAAGGACACATGATTTGAAATGGATCATAACCAAAAGTGTACAAAAGCATCTCTAAAGCATGCTGCAGGCTGTGCAATTCATGGTACGAGGGCTGCTCATTAAACATTTCTCCTAACTCATTTCCCATGGACTGAGAAGAACCAAACTTGGCAAAGTTATTAGTTTTTCTCTACATGCATAGGCACCACCAAGGGTCACACACTTCTTCCATCATTTTATGCTGCTGTGGAGACATCACCTGTAGAAGTCTACAGCTTTCATCAGAAGCCACAACTTGACTTCGGAAAGCAGCATTTCATCGTCTTGGAAGTGCTTGTCCTTCAAAAATGACTTCATGGTTGGAAGAGGTGGAGGTCTGGAGAGTAAGCAGGGTGCGGAAGGATTTCATAGCTGCAGAACCGTGCTTCCATCTGAGCAACATGGGAGTTGTGAACTGGGGCATTGTCTTGCCAGAGATAGACACCTTTTGTTAGCATGCCATGCCTCCTTCTGCAGCAATTAAACATAGTAAGTCCTGGTAATTGTGGTACCAGGACTAGGAAGTCCATCTTCAATAGTCCATGCTGGTCCAAAAAGATTGTGAGTAAAACCTTGCCTGCCAAGGGTTGGACATGAGTCTTCTTCAGAAGTGGTAAGTAATAATGCTTCCATTGCTATGGGTCATAGTGATGAAGCTATGTTTCATCCTGCGTAATTAGTCTGTTGAATTCCTGATGTCCTCATGGCCAAAAGAGCCTGGGAGCATGTGACACCTTCTTGCTTTTGGAAAGGTGTGAGCAACCGTGAAATCCATCGTGCAGACAGTTTCTGCATGTGCAAATGGTCATGGATGATTTTTTTTTTCCACAGATTCCACAGTCATGTTGATATATTGGGCTAGTTGGTGATCCTCCAAACTGGTGGCCTCCACTTGCCAGATGGTGATTTCATCAACTGCGCACAGTGGTTGCCTGGGAATGGGAGCTGTTTCCACCAATGTCCGACAAGACTTCAACTGTTGATGTCAGTGCTTGAGTACATCACATGAAGGGGCGTCCTCCCCATAAGTCTCTTTTATCTCATTGAACATCTTCCATGGTGTGCAGCCTCTCAAGTACAGGAAACTGATGACCGCTCTGCATCCAACCAGCTCCCTTATCACACTTTACTCCACCTTGGCACCTGTAAAAAAGAAACTCTTTGGAGTTCAGAGCTGCACATTACCACGTTACCTACAAAGATATGTAAATGTGCAATTTCAGTCTCCTACAATAACTGGAAGTGGGTCAGAGGAAATTAATGAGCAGCCCTCATATACAGTAATGTAGTTTCTATTGCATTGGTATGTATTGATGATGCTGAAGACAAAATTAACTGATTATCACTAATATCAGCACTGTTAGGTTCTTTGAGTGGATGATTTGATTGAATAACAACAACAAAAAATCACTACTGTGCTATTTGTGAGCCCCACCGCCCCCCCAAAAAATAAAATAAAAAAAATGCATTTTGGACAACAGAAGGAATATTACTCTCGATATATTGATTGTTTTTTTGTTTTTTTTAACTCAAGTTAAATACTTTAATATGGAGAAGCACAAATGGATAGCTTCCTGCTTTCACTATTGGATGTAATCCCATATTGTTGATTCCTCAGCCAGGGGCAAATAATGGTCTGATTCCAGGTAGAGAAATCGGTTTCTTTCCTTCTGTAGATGTGTTGTACGTGTGTGTTTGTCTTTGTATGTGCACAGGCATATGTGTATGTCATCCAATCTATGCATGCATGAAACTGGACATGTCATATTCTGTCATACTGTATACTAGTCTGGTGTATATATATTCTGATTTACAATACACTGATTTATAACAATGACGATGAGCAACATGGACAGTGACCTCAAGCAAAATTAGCCTGAACTGTTTTATCAAGACTTTTCCAAGAGAATGTATTATACTGCTGGCAAACAAAACAGCTTTGAAAGAAGTGATACGTGAAATATTCTTTATGGATGGCCTGTTTATCCTCCCAGGAGCACCCAAGGAGGGAAAACATCCATTCTAACTTCGCCAATGCAAACACCTTTACTGTGCTAATATGACAGGAGTCCACACAGTGATTCTGTTAGCTAACACTAACACAATAACTTCCCCGTTAACCTCTACTTAACACACGCAGAACAAATATAACATTTATTCATCTGGTCTCAGTGCAGTGAGACAATGTTATGAAAAACACTCTCAACCTCAGGTTTAAGATTTTGCTAGAATAGAACTGATTACAGGATACACTCTTAGCCATCTGTAAACTTAAACTAATAATTAGTTCTGTGGGGTGTTGTGATTTTTATACCCATTTACAACTCTCATAGCTGAACTCTTCATGGTGCATGCTCAAGATGTGTCAAAATTTATACAAAATCTATAATGAATTTCCAAGTCAGCCAAAGGTATATCTGCTAGCAGGGAAATTAAAGGAGAACGGGGCTCATGACCGGTAGGAAAAGAGAACAGCCTGGACGGACCCAGGCTGAGACATTCGGACACGCCGGGGAAAAAAGAGACAACACCAGCCGGAGTCACACCCAAAAAAGCTGGGGCTCACGACAGGCAAACAAAGGGGAAAAGGATGAATCCCAGACAGAGCGCACCCATTCACCTCTGCGGAGAAAACACATTCACTCAGAGTTACAACAGGTAACTCTGAGGAAACTAACAGTATGACATAGCAAGGGAAAGCATTGCCGTGTCCTTAAATAGGTTAATGGACAGATGAACCATGCATGACAAGTGTGGGTCACAAGAGTGAGGAAATAATTAAACACAATCTGTGACAGGTGTGCAGCCCGCGAAACAAAGTTTGACAGCAGGACGTACACAAACACTGTCAAAATAAAAGCCCAGACCAGAAATAATAAATAACGATACACAGTAAAATAACACAACTTTAAGAGATACAAATAAAATAAGATGATACACAAATATATAGACAAGACTATAATGACAAAACAAAGCATATTAAACAACTCATAACTAATCAGTGACAAATAGCCACCCAGAGACAACACACAGAAGTGCCTGAAACCCACAAACTAAGATAGCCATAATAAATACAAAATAAACAGATCCAGAAATACAAGATAGCTTCCATTGCTATGGGTCATAGTGATGAAGCTATGCTTCATCCTGCGTGATTAGTCTGTTGAAGTTCTGATGTCCTCATGGCCAAAAGAGCCTGGGAGCATGTGACACCTTGCTTTTGGAAAGGTGTGAGCAACCGTGAAATCCATCATGCAGACAGTTTCTGCATGTGCAAATGGTCATGGAGCACTCGAGGAGAACGGGGCTCATGACCGGTAGGAAAAGAGAACAGCCTGGACGGACCCAGGCTGAGATGCTCGGACACACTGGGGGAAAAAGAAACAACACCAGCCGGAGTCACACCCAAAAGCCGGGGCTTCTTTGGGTGTGCTTTTTTTTTGCACAGAAGTGCATGAAACCCCCAAACTAAGATAACCATAATAAATACAAAATAAACAGATCCAGAAATACAAGTGATGACCTAAAACAACTTAAGAGGCTGAGGACGGCACCCCCGCCCCCATCATCTTTATTGACCAAGTATGCATTACACACAACAAAAATGACTTTGGCTGTGTTTGTTCTCTACGTGCAATATCAAAAAAGTAGAAATAAGAAATATGAGTATTAAATAAAACAATTAGAAATGAGGAAAATATTTTAAAAATACAAATTAAAAAGATTAAAATAAATGTGTTCTACATTGAAACTACTATGTGCAACTTTGGTGACCATTTGATGGATATTTTCAAGCTGGACTATACACAAAAATATGAATATACTGTATATTTTTTATATTGACAGTAGGAGAGATTAAGCATAAATATGAGCGATGTTGGAGGAGTACATCTGCAAAATGGAAGGGTGGGCCTTTTTCCCTCCTTTTTGTTGAATTCTTGCATAGAGAGTAAAACCATTTAGAATGCATAGCAAAACACTAAATAAGGTGGGTATGACCAAATAATATACGTGTATATGTGCATAACTTATAATCTAAAGGACAAAACTGAAGTGTGGTTTCATCTTTGTAAACAATCATTCTACACAAAGTTACTTATATCTCATGATTAACTGTGGGAAAGTTCTTCCCTTTCACTAAAATGGATACCAGAAACTAAGTTGCAGAAAAATGAAAATTTACAGTCTGGCAGTCTATAGTCTCAAAGACAGAAAAGTGAGGCACTGCACCCATAGGTGGTGCTACTATAATTAATTTTACATTTTTACAATTGTTTCAAGAATAACTGGCCCTAGACTCAAAATTCTTTCATCATTCTAATCGCTGAAATCTTTTGCAACTTTGCACCAGTGGTCATATGCTCTAAAAATGAAGTTTTCTGCAGATATTTTTTTTTTTTTTTAATGTGCAACTGAAGGGAAAATGAACTACGGTACTCAAAGGTCATTCGTCCAAACTGCTTGAAATTAAGCATGCATCACCTAGGTATCAATAATGAAAAGTTGTTAAAATTATGGAAACGTTGGTGTTGAAGAAGTAAGACTGAACAGAAGCTTTCCTGTGGATTAAAGCGTTAATGTGATATGTTGGAGAACTTCCAGAATCCTGAAGAAGTCTTGTTCTACTGAAGTACAACATACCTCTCCTGTGCATTTTAAAACCAAAGGTGTAGCACACTTTAGTTTTTAAATGCTGTGTGTAAGCAGTACAAAACCTTAAAATCTGCAGTTGCTTAGAACCCAATGATTGCCGCTTGCTGCCATATTTTTTTATTTGATCTTTTTTTTAAAAAACAAGTATAGAAATTTAAGAAATCTTTGCTTTTCTCCTGTCTCTGGAATCACTAAGGAAGGAAAAAAATAATCAGCTGTTCGGGAAGATAAATTGGTCAATCAAAAGCAAATTTTAACAGGTTTTAAAAAAAACAAAAGTTTAGTTTAGTTTCATTTAGTTTAATGTTTATTTGAAAGGGACAATCATATTATAATGCAAGAAATTTCTGTCTGTGTGTGTGTGTGTGTGTGTGTGTGTATGTTCCACGTGTATCTCCCTAGCCTTTTGTTGGACTGGCCTCAGATTTTATATGTGCTTTGCTGAGGTTACAAGGGTGTGCATTCCCGAATTTCAGCCTCCCCGGATATGCGGAAGTTTAGGAGGGGAAATCTTTAATGAATTTCCACAGGAGCGTGATGGACATTCCTACTCCATGGTAACCATTTCAAAGATCAAAGGCAGGCATCACCATGGTTACTGTTGCCATGGTAACAGTAACTTTCTACAGGCATGCAGAAATGCTTGCTTACTCTTGCTTTCTAAGGGCATGCACTGGCATCAACCAGGCATCACCATGGTTACTGTTGCCAGGGAGACATCAAAGGCAGGCATCACCATGGTTACTGTGATGTCATAGATCAAAGGCAGGCATAGCCATGGTTGCTGTTGCCAGGCAGACCCATCATCAAAGATCAAAGGCAGGCATCACTGGAGTGGTGACGTCAAATATCAAAGGCAGGTTTCACAATGGTTGCTGTTGCCATGGTAACCATGTCAAAGATCAAAGGCAGGCATCACCATGGTTACTGTTGCCATGGTAACAGTAACTTTCTACGGGAATGCAGAAATGCTTGCTTACACTTGCTTTCTATGGGCATGCAGAAATACATACTTATACTTGGTTTCTACGGGCATTCATGGGTATGCACTAGTACATACTAATGAACATTAATACAAATGTATGTATGCCAGATTTAGCAATACTGCTAATTTGCATCTGTAGTCCCCCAGCGGGTCACAAAACACACAAACAAACAATCATACATGAGAAGAACAACTGCAATGAAACTGTACAAAGTGGTTATGCTAAAGTGCAAGTGTTAAGGTGCTACAAAACAAGACATTCAATTGTCACACAAATGAAGTACTGCATATTTGTACACACACATAATAAGACTGACAGCAACAATAGACTCTGCACCCTACTAGACACATGAAAAATTTTGTATTAAATATACATAAGTACTTCATCAACCTCTCCATGGGTGACGTAGCAAACAATTAAAACCTCTGATCTACTGTATGTACTTCCATGATGGGACAGTAACATTTTGTACATTTCTTAAAGATGCACTCCGGTGGCTCTAAAACCATCTCAAAAACAAATATGTATTGCCCAAAATAGTATATTGTGACTTTTTACCTACAAAAACCTTTCATCACCTTAGAATTGCTTGGAAGAAAAAAGAAGAAGAAAAAAAAAATTAAAAAAAGAAAATAAAAGGAAAAAATAGAATTGCTTTGAAAGAGCTTTTAAATCTTTCACCTAAGTATGCGTGCATCTGTGAATATTCTAATTAGCGGCTTGCAGGGCTTGCACGTGATTGGTCGCCGTGACTCCTGGTGGGTGGGCTGCTAGTCTGTTCACGACACTTCGAACGTTAAAGTTTTGCCTATATCTTCAAAAGTAAAAAGCAAAACATTTTTCTGAAAATGGACGAGGCGAGAGATAAATGTGTAGTTGCCAAATATGTGTTTACTTTTTACTAAAAACCAGTCCTTCGTCCGCCGGCACCTTAGCCGAGGGGTGGGTGGGGGGGATTTGAATGTGACTGCTCTCAGCTCACAGTGCGGGGCCCGTCCGCCGGTGAAGTGAGCCGAGAGCAGCTCAATTTGAATGTGGCTGTATGAGACCGCAATCTTGCACAGCCACATTCAAACTGGGTCCCCCCCCTCACCTCTCTGCCTCTCTCCGCTCTCTCTCCACTGCTACCCTACTACATCATTATTTGATGAGGACTGACTTGTTCTCTTTACTTAATTTTTAATTTACTTTTTTGTGCTAACTGCATTTACTAAAGTCTAGTGCTATTTCATCTTGTATTATATTGATGGTAAAAAAGGGAAAAAAAAGTTATGTAATCCGTATAAAACTGATGACATGATAAAGATGCAACATTGTTAGGGACACAACACACACAAAGATACAGTCAGGGCCATGAATATTTTACAAACAAATGAGCTGCTTCAGTCAGAACCTGGGTTTATTTGACTTTTCTTATCTCTCCAGCTCTAGCTGTAAAATTTACTCATTTGACTCAGAAGAGACTCCGCCACATCAGCCTGAATATCAGCTTGTGTAAACAAACTTTTTTCAACAGGCGGTGCCAAACTGAACAGTCTTGCTTGGGATTTTGAGATGAATGCCTTTCTCTGAGAGTGCCTATCTCACCCTCAAAGCCCCAAACCAATCACTCAGTCCTCAGATGACTGGGGCTCATTTAGCTCTTTCCCGATTGGTTCTGAAGGCAAGAAAAGCGTTGGGATTGCCCCAGTGGGAGGTTGGGAATAGGAGTTCTGAAGTTCTTTATGTGTTTCTCTTAATTTCTTTAAACTCTTTGATGTTGGTCTCTATTTAATGTGTGTGAGCTAATTCAACTCAATGTGCGAGCTGTTGGCTGAGTAAAAGTGTGTTTGTGTGAGTGTGTGTGTTTAATTAGCTCATGTTGCGACATATTGGTGCAATATGTGGAAGACAGAAAAACCAGATGTTTATTGTCTTTACAAATTTAATGGCTGTGATCTCTGCTGGGGCTCCGTGTTGGAAAGTTGTTCACACTATTTCTTGCCAAAGTTGAAGAAGTATGTTGAAATCTTAAAGTTCCATAGTGGTAAAAAGAGCCATAGACTATTAGTAATCAACTCAGATGATTAACAAAATATTTAATGTGATACTACCAAAAATAAAGTGTTTTTTTTTTTTCTGTTAGCATGTCTGTAACATGTTTTTTTGTTTTTTTGTTTTTTTTTACTTACAAGACATATCAACAATGAAAGCACGCTTATGTGTCATGTCCATGTTTTTCTGAGGTGAAATTTCTGTTAAGCCCCACCCATTGAAAAAAAGCGAGTTTAGACGGAGCATTGTTGGTGACGCAACTATAGTGTTATGTAGTGTTGAGCAAATTCTCAGGAGAAGAGGGCGGAACTAAAGACTGGAGTTAGCCTCCGAAGCCAGTAGCATTTTTAGACAGCTGGTTTGAAAACTTGACCCTAATTAAGATGGGTTTTACCATTAAACTGCTTTAAAGGATCAATGCAATTTCTGTCATTATCCTGGGCCACTGTGCATGCAACTGGGCATGTCCTTCAACCGGTAAGTCTTTTTTTAATCATAGGATTTATTCTATTAAACATAGCACTAGCAACCATTAGCCTTTTGGGATGTGGGTAAGCATATTCACAGATCCTGGCATTTGAAGGAGAAGGAAAAGGGAAAAAAATTTGACACAAAACTATAAGACAATGAAAGTTTTGGGGGGTTTTTTGTGGAAAAAGATACAATTTTAGACAATGCAGATTTGTTTTTACAGGGCAGGGGTTGGCAACCTGGCACTCTGGAGCCGCATGCGACTTTTCAACCCCCATCCTGTAGCTCCCTGCAGTTACATCTCAAAATATCTGGAAATTAATGAAGGTTATTTTATTTATTTTATTTTTCATTTTATTACCTCTGCCAAGGGAGGAGGTAATTGTTGTGTTAGAGTTTAGGCTTTTATTTGTGAGGTATGGGTGGCAGCTCCACCTACTGGTTCTGCCACCATCTGTGGCTATAAGAGGGCAGCGGGCAGGAGGGGCGGTCTCTTTGCCACCTCTTCTGCCTGACAGCTGTGTGTGTGCTGCGTAGTGCCTCTTTAATAAACGTGTTCAGTTCGACACCTGGCCTCACCCTTGGCTCTATATATAGACATAACATTTGGCAACGAGGATCATTTTTGGAGCCCCCCCGACGAGCCACCGGTTCCCTGGCCGAGGTGGTGCGCGCTTTCTGGACATACATGGTGGCACTGAACCTTGGGAAGCTGGAGAAGTTGAGGGCACGTGAGTTGTTGGTGCACAATCTTGGAGTGGAGGAACAGCGAGTTCTGAGCACGCTGGGTGACTGTGTTAGTTTTGACGAAGTGGTTGAGCTAATGGTGGGCCATTTTCGCGCCCTGGAGAATGTTATAGTTCACAAGATTCAGTTTCGACAGCGCCGCCAACGGGTGGGTGAGTCTATTCAGCGGTTTGTGGCAAACTTTGGGCTGTTGGTCAGTGGGTGCCGGTTCGGACCACGGGAGGAGAAGATGGTTCTCCTTCAGTTGGTTCAGTTGGTGGAGCATATTAACTGTGCTACGATTAGGTCAAAGCTGCTTACGGTTTCGGGCGAACTGACTCTGCTCACAGTCATCGAGTTAGCTCAACTGCTGGAAGCTGCAGATGGACTGTCACGGGAGCTGAGTGAGAGCTTATCACACCAACATCTGGAATCACCGCCGACCGCACATGCAGTGGACCCGGTCAGCGTTGGAAGTGTGGAGGACGATGTGGACAATGCCAGTGCTATGAATGTGAGGTCTGCCCTGGGAAAGCCCATATGTGTGGATCGTGGATCCACGAAGAACCGTTTTAAGGCCAGAGACTGTTCGGCAGGAGCAAAGCGCTGCGAGTGGGGCCTCTTGCTTCATTTCACCAGGGTATGCCACAGATCCGAGAAAGGAAGTCCGTGGCACAAAGAGGACTCTCTCGCCCCCACGGTTGTCCATGCTGTGTCCCCGAGCACCAATGGACACATGTACTGTATGGTGGATTTGGATGGGGTGGAGGTGCCTTTATGGGTCGACACAGGAGCGGTGGGCTTTGTGCTGGATTGGACAACTGTGAGATGTTTTTCCCCATACTACAGGATTGGGGGTGACCCAGCGCTGCTGTGTGGTTGTGGAGGAGGACGGCTGGCACGGTGGGAACGTTGGAACTGACGGCCCGATGCAAATCGGCCAAGATGTGGGACCGTCCGATCTCGAGAGTGGTAGATGGCACAGTGTGGAATGAGGAACTGCCCGGCACCCTGGAGAGTGAGCAGACCAATATCGCACAGGGTCATCACAGGAGGGTCCCTGTGCCAGAGCTCAAGTTGCCCTGAACGAGGGTACTGGGCGGCACAGCGGGACACCTGTGACGACGGGCGACGTCGATAGGCTGGTTCCACCTGTTCCCGTATCTCGGCTGCAGTGGGCCGGTGAACGGGCGCCACGATGGTGATGGCAACAGCGAAGTTAAAAGGGGTTGGGACCGGACCGTCAGGCACGGTAGAACGACATGCCAAGCAGAGACCCTGCAAGCCTAGCGGGACCCCTCTGGGGGTCAAGGACTGGATTTGGGAGGAGAGGCGACCACGGCAGGTACAGGCTGGTCGGCGGTTGGAAGAGCACCAGGGACGGTCATGCATTGTGGCCAGACAGGAGGACGCTCATCTCCGGCTGCCGGACTGTTCGTGGGGGCACCTGAACGTGCTGCGGCATGCCTGGGAGGGAACTGAGGGACATGGGCCTGGACGAGTGGAGCAGCCGGTGGTGATGAAGAGGAGGCACACCGGTGCTGAAGCGACCTGCTGTGGCCCGGGAGGCTGGCTACCTCCAGGGACAGACTGATGACAGGGTGGTCCAGGGGGGGCCCACTGACTTGTTTCCTCCAGCCATTTGTATATAGGTTTAGATGTTATGCATGTGTTTGTATTTTGAATGTCATGGGGTCACTG
This sequence comes from Pholidichthys leucotaenia, assembly GCA_020510985.1. Lineage (NCBI taxonomy): Eukaryota > Metazoa > Chordata > Actinopteri > Cichliformes > Pholidichthyidae > Pholidichthys > Pholidichthys leucotaenia. The sequence continues at coordinate 153,959,572 of CM035849.1, forward strand.
TTATAATTGAATTCTTTGGCATATTTATGTTCTTTGTGTTTGCTGCTTGTATAAGTTCATGGGGATTAATTTGTTGTCCTGTTTAGATTAGGAAACATGGCGGTATTTTGTTTTAGTTGGACTTGTTTGAAGTATAAGCAGCAGAATAACCCGCTCCGCCATGTGAGATGAGGTGACAGTCTACCCATCTCCCCTAGTTTTAGTTGTTTTGGAGTGACTGTGTTAGGCCATTTGTGTTGTATTGTTTAATTACTTTTAGTGCATGACTCGGGTTCTAAATTGGAGTGGGTCCGAATTGTGTGTGTTTTTGGCTTTTGTGAAGGGGGAAGACTGTTGTGTTAGAGTTCAGGCTTTTATTTGTGAGTATGGGTGGTGTGGTCCACCGTCTGGTTCTGCCACCACCCGTGGCTATAAGAGGGCAGCGGGCAGGAGGAGTAGTCTCTTTGCCACCTCTTCTGCCTGACGGCTGCATGTATGCTGCGTAGTGCCTCTTTAATAAACGTGTTCAGTTTGACACCTGGACTCGTCCTTGGCTCTCTATATATAGACATAACAGTAACATTTATTTTTATTGAATACATTTTTCAACTGAAAAACATATTTTTATGAATGTAAATATATATTTTTAAAATTATTTATTATGTTGCCCACTGCATCACATACTCGTATGTACGGAGCTGCTGAGCTCACCGTGATTATGGAGAACACAGAGATCCCAGCAGCTTCCTGCTTCTCCTCCCTACCTTGGTAATACATGGACAAATCCAGAAAAAGTAAAATCACAGAGGAAAATAAAGAGTTTAATTCTGTGTGGACAGATTAATTTGCATTCATGTATGTATGCTTGTGAGAATTTTGCCACAAGAACACACATTAGCGTCTGCAGGTCCAGAAAAAGTCTTAAATGTGATTAAAATCAATGCCTTGAGAAACAATCCTTGAATTTCTGCCTAATAACCTTAAAATTAGTAACCTACAGTAGGGAAAATAAGTATTGAACACGTCAACATTTTTCTCATTAATCATATTTCTGATGGAGCCGCTGACCTGAAATTTTCACCAGATATCAGTAACAACCCAAGTAGTGCATACTTACAAAGACATCAAGGCAACTGTGTTCACAAAGCAAGTTATATTTAATAAAGTGGAATGACACAGGGAATAAGTATTGAACACATGAAGAAAAAGAGGTGCAAAAAGGCATAGAAAGCCAAGAAACCAGCTGAAATCCATCAGAATTTAGGAAGCCATCCAGTTCCCCATCAGTGTAAATTAATTTCAGCTGGTTAAGTCCTGACTGATAGCCTTTAAAAAGGTTTGTGAATATCAGATTGTCACACCACAAAGAATTCATGATGGGTAGGAGCAAAGAGGTCTCTCTAGACCTTCACAACCTTATTGTTGCAAAACATGATGATGGTTACAGGTGCATTTTTAAACTGCTGATCGTTCCAGTGATCACTGTTGGAGCCATCATTCAGAAGTGGAAAGAATATCATTTATCATTTTATCATAAACCGGCCAGGACCAGGAGCTCCTCACAAGATTTCTGACAGAGGAGTCAAAAGAATTATTGAAGAGTTAATAATTAAAGAGTTATCCAAGAGCCAAAGACCACTTTTGGAGAGCTCCAGAAAGTCCTGGAGTTAGCAGGTACTACTGTTTCAAAGAAAACAATAAGTAATACATTCAGCCGACAAGGGCTTTATGCCCACCCACCTCGCAAGACCCCATTGCTGAAGAAAAAGCATGTTCAAGCTCATTTAAAGTTTGCTGCACAACATTTGGGCAAGCCAGTAGTCTGGTCAGATGAGACAAACATTTAACTTTTTGGATGCCATAACACACAGCAAGTTTGGAGGAGAAATGGCGCTGCACATCCCATCATGGTGTGGGGGTGTTTTTCAGCATATGATACAGGCAGATTTCATATAATTGAAGGAAAGATGAATGGACAGATGTACAGAGGCATGCTTGATAAGAACCTGTTGCCATCTGCCAAGATGCTGAAGATGAAATGAGGGTGGACATTTCAGCAAGACAATGATCCCAAACACACAGCTCCAGAGAAGGAAATAAAGCTGCTAGAATGGCCCGGTCAGTCACCTGACCTGAATCCACTGAAAATCTATAGAAACAAAACTGAAGATCAGAGTTCATAGATGACACCACGACCTTCAAGATCTGAAGACAGTTTGTGTGGAAGAATGGGCTAAAATCACTCTGAGCAATGCCTGCGCCTAGTTTCTCCATACAGCAGGTGTCTGGAATCTATTAGTACAAACAAAGCCTTTTCTAATAAATATTAAATTAAATTTCACCAAGTGCGTTCAATACTTATCCCTGTGTCATTCCACTTTATTCAGTATAACTTGTTTGTTAAACACAGTTGTCTTGATTTCTTTGTATGTATGGATTACTTGGGTTGCTACTGATATCAGGTGAAAATCTCAGGTCAATGGCTCCATCAGAATGTATTTAACAAAAAAAATGTTGATGTATTCAATATTTATTTCCTGCTGTATGCTATAAATGCCAGATTCACTGGACATGACCAAAGTCTGAATGGTGTGAATATGTTTTTCACTCTCATAATTCAATACATCCTGAGTTATTTAAAAATAAAAGCCCTCTACAGCAATTCAGTTTTCAGGATGGTTGTTTCTGTTATGTGCTTTTACTGTGAAACTCATCAACCAGATATACTTGTCTGAATCAGCAACCTACAGCCAAGGCCGCCTTAATGAACGGCTAGGCTGGGATGAAGCCTAAGGGCTACGAAAATCAGGGGCCTATCATGAGCCAACGAAAAAGATCACATTGTTTACCTCGCCAAGGAGGTTATGTTTTCATCGGTGTTGGTTTGTCTGTCTGTCTTGTTTGTGTGTCTGTCTGTCTGTCTGTCTGTTTGTTTGTCTGTCTGTTGTTTGTTAGCAAGATAACTCAAAAGTTATGGACGGATTTTCATAAAATTTTCACAGATTGTCAGAAATGGGGTATCCTACAGATGATTAGATTTTGGTGGTGATCCGGATCACCGTCCACAAGAAAAACCGCCATTACGCAAAATGCCATTTTCGTGAATAAACTACTGAACCACTAATCCTATCATTGTCAATCCAATTGCTAGTCATACGTTTTCATGGTCAAGGAATCTGAAAATGTACACAACAAACCTGTATGGGGGAGAACTGTGGCGCTAAACGCCATTATGGAAAATGCCATTTTTGTCAATAACTACTGAACCACTAATCCTATCATTGTGAATCCATTGCTAGTCATATGTTTTCATGTCAAGGAATCTGAAAACGTACACACAAACACTGTATGAGGAGAACTGTGGCGCTAAACCCTGCCCTTATGGAAATGCCATTTTCGTCAATAACTACTGAACCACTAATCCTATCATTGTGATCCAATTGCTAGTCCATATGTTTTCATGGTCAAGGAATCTGAAAACTACACACAAACACTGTATGGGGGAACTGTGGCGCTTGGCGGAGTCTGCGCTCTACGAGTGCTTTTTCTAGTTGTTAATAGGTCAGGATTCTATGTCCATCACTTGATATTCACGTGTAGCGGCTGATTGGTCTAATTTACAAGTGCCTCATGTGGGTACCATGTAACAATAGCTTATCAGAGGAAATGTTTTGACATGTTACTATGCAAGCACAAGTGAGAGGTAAGAAGTATTTAGCTCGGTCAAAATGTCTGGAAAAAAGTTTGAAAGTGGTGCTCATAAATTATTGAGAGGAAAAGAGCTTAGAGAAAAACAAATTGCTCAAAAATTCCAGAAACATAAAGGATTTTTCTAAACTGGAGCATCGAGTGGAGGAGGCTGATAATTACTGCACCCAGGAGATAGGTGGGTCATTAAAGCACTCACCTGGAGGAGAAGGTGATGGGAGACAAAAGGTCATGATTACTTACATGAGACACCTGTGCGTGGGACAGTGTACACCAAAACTTGGTTAAAAAGTAGACTGGATCAAGCTGGATCCAGCATGCATCCATAGAGTATGACGATATTCTTATAAAGTAATAAGGATTTTTCTTTAAGAAGGCCAGAAGAAAACACTTCTAAAAATGTAAGATATGCTATTGGCATTGCTTTCCAGCCACCTGTACAGGTTTTTTTCATTGTTGCTGTTGTGCATTGTTTGAATCAGGAATACATCACTGATGTAATTTTAGCGAAGCAGTATCTCTCACACTATAAAATGGAAATCTTAGTTAGATAAAATATCTTAAATCAAGGATTATTTTGATTTGATTTTGATTTTGATTTTGTTACTTTATTGATCCCCAGAGGGGAATTGAGGCATCCACCTGTGATGGATGAAGCAGCCACTTATGTTTGCTTTTCTCTCACAGAAAATTTTGACAAGAATTTATTTTTGTTATGCAGTTTTCTGTAAGATTTACTTGTATTGCTTTACGAAAGTTTTTACTTGTTTTAAACAATTTAATTTTACCTTCTGGGTAGATATTTTTTTTTCTTTTTTGAATTTTAAGTAAAATTATCTGCCAAAAGGGCAAGAAAAATTTGACTTATCAAATTACTTAAGCAAGATAAAACTATCTGAAAGCATGTAAAATTTTCTTACACATAAACTGCACAGCAAGAATAAATATCTTGTCAGCAGTGTTGGGAATAACGCATTACTGTAATGCCACTACTTTTTCAGTAGCGTGCTGTGTAACAAAATTACTGTTTAAAAATTCAGTAATACGTTACAGTTACTGCAATTTGATCAGATGTGTTACTCGTTACTCATTTTATTAATATGGATAGATATTTTTAGCACAAATAAAAGAAGATACAAACTGATCCTACCATTGCTGAGACATAACCATCAGTAGACATGACCTGTTGCAGAGAGCTGAGTCTTCACTACTGAGCAGAGGAAAAGATAAAGCAACTTTGTTTTTGTGAAAATAGATTATTTAAATAGATTATTTTTCCTTTGTTGTGGTTAAGGTCAAAAGCATATTTGTGGGTTGGAAGCTAAAGTGCGGTTGAGACCTACTGCAATCTTCAGAAGTGCTTGAAAACAGCAACAAAGCTCCGACAAAGCTAGTGCTAAGTAACGGACAGCTATGCTAACAACACTGTGTTAGTGAATCTACGTTATCTGAACAGTCACAGCTGAATGTAAAGTAGAAATACTCTTGTCTCAACAGCCATGGTTGGATTTCAAGCACAGGTATGCATCTGGACAATTTGTGACCCAGCAAGAATTAAACCGACTGATTGCCAGATATGTCATTACAGACTGAAGATGTGATATAAACAGTGACTCCCCATCAGAAAGCTGAGACTGTGATGCACTGAAATTAAAACACGTTTACTTGCTACCTAGATAAAGATTATTCAAAAATGGATTTTGATCACCAGAAGGAATTGAAGAGACTGGATTGTGTCTCTGTCACAGCAGACATTTGGACTGTGCATAATGAAAATTTTCTTTAGATCACTGCACATCAGATTAAATCCATATCATAAAGGTAAGATAAACATGGATAGCTTTATGCAGTGTTGCCAATGCTCACTCCAAAATGAGGAAATTTTTGGCAATATCATGTTGATTTTCTTCAGATTCTGGTCACAATAAGAGCTCTCAAGGCAGGATCATGCAGACTAAACTGTCAGGAAAGGCACCTCGGGGCAGAGAGACAGACCCATGTGCCAACTGCAGTTTGTGGCATTTATTAACAAACACAAAGTTCCAACGTGCATCAATGCAAAAATTCAAACAGAAGACAAGGTAAACTTACAGGTAGAGTATCAGGACAAACTCACCAGAATGGGGAAGGAGTTCTGGTAGCGAGGAGAAAGTATCACTAAGACTGCGGTGACATGAAATGAAAATCCTGTCCTTAAGTTGGGTCAGAACAAATTACACAAGTAATGCCAGGTGTGGGGTCACATGAGCGGGAAGAAGGTAGCAATGAGTAATAATTTGGATCAGCTGGAAATAATGAGAGGAGAGCAACCAGCTGACAGCTGACAGGGCTACACCCACATGGAGCACCAGCAAGGAAATGCCCTCACAGCTGTCAACCACAACAATAAGGAATTGGAAGAATAAAATATAAACAAGTACAATCTGAGGAACAGATACCAATTGATACAGAATCAGAGCATATTAAAACTAAGACATAAACAGGAAAATAAAAAAATCATTGCAAGGATAGGCTCCAGACCCCTCGTGACCCAAAAAGGATTAAGCGGAAGAAGATGGATGGATGGATGGATGGATAACAAAACCCAAAAGACACAAAAATACAACAAATACTGTATATAAATACAGAGAAAAAGCCACGAGACTGAGCATGGCGGAAACCTCCAGTGCTCAGCTCATGACAGAGCCCCCCCTCTCAAGGGGTGGAACCCAGACACCCCGGGGTAACACCAAAAAAAAAGAGAGAGACCCCCCCCCCCCCAAACAGGAGCACAACATTAACCCACCCAGGGTGGGTGGTGGGGGGAACAGGCTGGGAGGGAACAAAACAACCCCATTCAGGATCCACACCAGGCAAAACCAGGCCCCCTAGGCCAAAGAACTAAACAGTTCAGGTGGCCGGCCAAAGTCCCAGGCCTGACAGACGGCAAGGTGGTACAAGTCGGGTGACCTGCCAGAGAATATGGGCCACCCAACCCAATGGCTCAGTCCATCAGGCGGTCGACCAGAGTTTTTAAGCCACCTAAACAGAAGGGGTGGCCCAGGAGGCAGCTCCCCCACGGGGAGGCCCAATGAAGGGAAGGACAATAGAGGAGGGGAAACCACGACGCCGCATGGCAGAGGAGGGGGAACCACAACGATGTCTGGCAGAGGAAGGGGAACCACGATGGAGTCTGGCAGAGGAGGGGGAACCACGATGGCATCTAGCAGAGGAGAGGGGACCACAACGGCGTCTGGTAGAGGAGGGGGAACCACGATGGTGTCTGGCAAAGGAGAGGGGACCATGATGCCCTCGGACTGGCCAGCAGCACCCTTGGTGGTCCCGGACTGGGGCATTGCAGCACCCTTGGTGGCTCCAGATTGGATTGAGGTTGCACTCGTGGTAGTCCCGGACTGGGACATAGTTGCACCCATGGAGGCTCCGGACTGGAGTAAAGCTGCACACGTGAAGGCTCCAGACTGCAGTGAGGTTGCACCCACAGTGGCTCCAGGCTGGAACAAAGCAGCACCCGCAGTGGCTCTGGGCTGGCACAAAGCAGCACCCACGGTGGTTGCACCCACAGTGGACCTGGATTGGGCTAGAGCTGCACCCACGGTGGACCAAGACTGGGCCAGAGCTGCACCCATGGTGGGCCCGGACTGGGCCAATGCTGCACCCTCAGAAGCCCCAGGCTGGAATGGAGCACCTGTGACCACCTCCACTGGAAGGGAAGCAGCACCCATGGAGGACCCGGACTGGGCTACAGCTGCACCCTCAATGGACCTGGACTGGGCTAAGGTTGCACCCTCGGATGCCCTGGGCTGGGACGGAGCTCTCGTGACGACCTCTATCCGAGGGGGAGCAGCACCCACAGAGGACCTGGACTGGGCCGAAGCTGCACCCACAGAGGCCCCAGGCTGGGACGGAGCACCCACGAAGACCTCAACCGGAGGGGGAGCAGCACTCACGAAAACCTCAGCCGGAGGGGGGTGCTGGACCCATGATGATCTTGGGTGGCAAGCCTGGACCCACAGAGGCATCTGGCAAAGCTGGAACATACTCGGTGACCCTGGGGGAGAGCTCAGACAGGACAGGTAAAGAAACATGGTCAGGGTCACCGGCAGCGGTGGAGCCCGGCGAGGTGAGCTCAGGTGCAGCTGACAGCTGCACCTGGATCCCCCCCCACCAAGAGCCAGACAAGATCTCTCCAAAACAGACACAAGAAAAACAAAGGAGAGCACTTGCCTGAGCTCAAGCTCCACCGTGGTCCAGGACTCCATTGATTCAGACGATAGTTCCTCAGGCCCGGCCCTCCGAAGGTCCAGCTCCGACTCTGCTGCAAAGGCCCCTGCAGAAGGCATGGTGGTCGATGCAGTCCTGGGACCCCTCAGTGATGTGGCCCACACAGGTGGCTCACCCTCCGTGGCAACAGGAAGTCGGCTCCCTGTTGGTGCTGCATCCTGCTCAGCAAAGCCCGGTGACTCTCCTTAGTCAGCCAGGCATCAGCTTGGTCTCAGTGCTCTCCATCTGTCCATAGTGTGGCTGTGGGGCTGGAACCAGGTCCTCCAGGGCCACAGGCTCCTCCAACATCCAGCAGCCTGAACCTGGGGCCGGCAGACACTCGGGGTAAAGGAGGAGACACGGAGAGAGCAAGTAAAAGGCGTGTGGCTGCAGCAGGCAGTGAGGACTCAGAGGACTGCACAGTCTGTGCCTCACCAGAGAAGGTAATTCATGCGTTAATGATAGTGAATGAAAAAATACTTGCCTGTGTTCATGGGGCGTGATGTTTTCTGCTGCAGCTGGCATAGAATCCGCCCTCCCCATGGCTGCAGCTGTTGTGGACCCCTCAGAGGAATGAAGAGGAGTTCCTGCCAGAGCGGTGGAGGTGTTCCTCCTGTAAGATTTCCCTGGGCGACGGCGTGGAGCGGGAGGCGGAGACATCAGCTCCTGGATAGGAGGAAGATGGCCCGTTGGAACCTCCTTCAGTTCCTGGGCGAGATCCGGGAGGAGCCATGGCTTAAACTCAAGAAGGACCTCAGTCTGCGCTATCATGACCTGCCTGCACTCCTGTTCCTCGGCCGATGTAGCGGGCCAGTGTTCGGGAGGAGGAGGGGTAGCTGCCACCGAAGAATTGAAATTGAATTGAAAGGTTTTATTGTCAATACTACCATACATGCAAGACATACAGGAGAATTGAAATTTGACTTGACATTGGGCGCGCTCTATAAGCGCATCCCAGAGCTGCGGCAGCCCGAAGGCGCCAGTCATACAGTGGGGGTAAAGAGGGAAGGGGTAGGGGATGACACAGTAGGCGAGAGAAAAAAAACGTAGTTATCAGAATAGCGTTCAGTGAGCGAGATTATGATTACAAGAAAAAAAACCCTCAATGCACATTTAGCAGACAAACAATACACACGCTGACAAGAGCAAGTTGAGAGAGACAGTGTGACTGTATGTGTGTCAGTATATGTGTATCAGTCATGTGATGTTTGTATGCAGTGTGTGTGTATCAGTTACTGGTGAACAGCAAAAATCCTCTCACAACAATGTTGGATGTTATGTCTTTAGTGTCTGAAACTTAGATAGCATGTCCTCAAGAGATCTAACTCTCAGTGCATGTCCGATGGTAATTTCTAAGCCAGTCACATGGCGCTGTCCTTGAGAGTTCAGATTACTGTATGCCAGGTTGTTTATGTTAGGGAGAAGAAGCCAAACTCCCTTGAGCCTTATCTTCCCAGGAGGAATGAATGAAGTCTTCAGGGCGCCGAATCAAGGTCAATAGGCACAGTTCACTTAGAGCATAAAAATTTCACCTCTCATGCGATTCTGTGCATCACAATTTACAGGCTTTAGAATCATTCCCTGGAGAGCACTCAGCGACTCCAGATGTTATCCACCTACCGAAACATAGGTAACATGTCCAAGAGAGTCCATCTCTCTTCCGTGCATGCCAGATGGTAAATTCCATGTTAATCCCATTTGCCGCTATCAGTGCTCCCCCCAACTGAACGAATTTGTTGAGGGAGCTACGCCGGGTCCGCATTTTGATTAGCTCATCCAACTATAATTCCGATACACCGGGAAAAACTCCAGGGCCAAACAGAAAATCCTGTGATCATGCCAATCTTCAGTCGAAACACGAGTTCCAATTCTTGGGCTCCCCCCTGGCCTGATTCCTGTTAAAAAGTGGTGTCAATAGCATTAAGCCACAATTCCAATTTCCATAATTTCCATTTGGGTCGATGCAGCAGAAGAAGAGCGAGACACAGACAGGACATTGCAAGCAGGGAGACAGTATCAGGGAGGAGGAAGGGAGAGGAGAGGAGAGAAAAGCGTCTGCTCTCTTTGGAAGCCGAAAGAAGAACGGCGAGAGGATGGAGGCTTCCGTGTGCATGAGCATTTGCTCTTCATTGGCGCAGGTACAGACCCCTGAGTAATTTCCCCCAGCCCGTGAGTAGTTAATGGTGGGAGGAATATGGAGAGAAGTAGGTCAATGAACTTAAGGTGGTCCCACAGGCTGGGGCATGCCTCGAGTACCTGCGCTGCACCCTCCAGACAATCTCAGGCTACTTTGGGGGTACAGGAGGCATGAGTCTGTGTCGCGATGTCCTCCAATACACCCACGGACCATCGCTCTGCTTCGGTCAATCCCAGGGTAGATAAGTCCTGGGTGACAGACATGGTAGCCCCACAGAACAGGTGAGTGATAACAAAAAGGTGAAAATCCACAAACTGCAGCAGCTGGCCGCAGTATCCTGTCATGATTTGCCCCTCAGGGCAGAAAGACAGCCCCAGACGCTGGACTGCAATTTGTGGCATTTATTAACAAAACACAAAGTTCCAACGTGCATCAATGCAAAAATCCAAACAGAAGACAAGGTAAACTTACAGGTAGAGTATCAGGACGAACTCACCAGAACGGGGAAGGGGTTCTGGAGGCGAGGAGAAAGTATCACTAAGACTGCGGTGACACAAAATGAAAATCCTGTCCTTAAATAGGGTAAGAACAAAAAACACAAGTAATGATTACTCATTGCTACCTTCTGCCCGCTCATGTGACCCCACACCTGGCATTACTAACTAACTAACTAACCTGCACTTAAAAGCGCTATATAAGTGCAGGTTAGTTAGTTAGTTAGTAATGCCAGGTGTGGGGTCACATGAGCGGGCAGAAGGTAGCAATGAGCAATAATTGTTTGATGTGAGCCTGCACCGATGGAACGGCAATCTCCACCTCCTCCTCCGGGAACAGAGGAGGGTTGTAATCCAAAGACACCTCAAAGGGGGAGAGGCCCGTGGCTGCTGAAATGGTGGGGTTGTGCGCGTACTCGATCCAAGGTAGGTACGAACTCCATGATGCAGGATTGGAGGCAGTGACACAAATCAGGGCAGCCTCCAGTTTTTGATTAGTGTGCTCACACTGGCCATTACTCTGAGGATGACAACTCGAAGATAAGCTGACCATTGCCTCAATGGTCTTGCAAAAAGATTGTCAAACCTGGGATGCAAACTGAGGACCCCTGCCCGAAACAATGTCCACAGGGATCCCATGTAGACGGTCCATGTGCAGGACAAACAGGTTGGCTGTCTCCTTGGCAGATGGGAACTTGTGAAGAGGAATGACATGAGCTGCTTTAGAAAACCTGTCCACGATAGTGAGAATCACAGTATGTCCGGGGGGGGGGGGGGGGGGTCACAAAATCCAGGGCGACGTGAGACCAAGGTCTGCTGGGGATGGAAAGAGGATGCAGCAGTCCCGAAGGGGAAGAGGAGGATGAATTCCCGGTGGTGCACTGGGGACAGGACTGAACAAACTCATTAACATCCTTTCTCATAGATGGTCACCAGAAGGTCCTCTGCAGCTGGGACAAGGTGCAAGCCATCCCAGGGTGACACATGATCTTAGAGCAATGTAACCAATCAATGACCTCACCACGGACTGAGGAAGGGACGTACAGTTAGGCCCAGAAATATTTGGACAGTGACACAATCTTCATGATTTGGGCTCTGCATGCCACCACATTGGATTTGAAATGAAACATCTACAACTGAATTGAAGTGCAGACTTTAAGGTTTAATTCAAGGGGTTGAACAAAAATATATGATTAAACATGTAGGAAGTGTAGCTATTTTTATACAAACGCTCCTCATTTCAGGGGCTCAAAAGTAATTGGACAAATAAACATAAACCTAAGTAAAATGTTACTTTTCAAAATTTTGTTGAGAATCCTTTGCAGGCAATGACTGCCTCAAGTCTGGAACCCATGGACATCACCAAACGCTGGGTTTCCTCCTTTGTGATGCTTTGCCAGGCCTTTATTGCAGCTGTCTTCAGTCGTTGCTTGTTTGTGGGTCTTTCTGCCTTAAGTTTTGTCTTGAGCAAGTGAAATGCATGCTCGATTGGGTTGAGATCTGGACTCTGCCATTGCACAATATTCCACTTCTTTGCTTTAAAAAAACTCCTGGGTTGCTTTTGCAGTATGTTTTGGATCATTGTCCATCTGTACTGTGAAGTGCTATCCAATCAACTTTGCTGCATTTGGCTGAATCTGAGCAGAAAGTATATCCCTCTACACTTCAGAATTCATCCGGCTGCTTCTGTCTTTTGTCACATCATCAATAAACACAAGTGACCCAGTGCCATTGGAAGCTATGCATGCCCATGCCATCACACTGCCTCCACCGTGTTTTAAAGAAGATGTGGTGTGCTTTGGATCATGAGCTGTTCCAATTCTTCTCCAAACCTTCTTCTTCCCATCATTCTGGTACAGGCTGATCTTAGTCTCATCTGTCCAAAGAATGCTGTTCCAGAACTGGGCTGGCTTCTTCAGGTGTTTTTTGGCAAAGTCAATTCTGGCCTTTCTATTTTTGAGGCTGATTCATGGTTTGCACCTTGTGGTGAATCCTATGTATTTACTCTCATGAAGTCTTCTCTTTATGGTAGACTTAGATACTGAGACACCTACTTCCTGGAGAGTGTTCTTCACTTGAGTGGATGTTGTGAAGGGGTTGTTCTTCACCATGAAAAGGATTCTGCGATCATCCACCACTGTTGTCTTCCGTGGACGTCCAGGCCTTTTTGAGTTCCCAAGCTCGCCAGTGCACTCTTTTTTTCTCAGAATGTACCAAACTGTTGATTTGGCCACTCCTAACATTTCTGCTATCTCTCTGATGGATTTCTTCTTTTTTTTCAGCCTCAGGATGGTCTGTTTCACCTCCATTGAGAGCTCCTTTGACCACATGTTGTGTGTTCACAGCAACAGCTTCCAAATGCAAACGCCACACCTGGAATCATCTCCAGACCTTTGAACTGCTTAACTGATGACAGGTTAATGAGGGAAGAGCCCATGCAGCCTTGTTTTGTTTTTTTTTTTTTTTTTTGCAGCCTTCTGAGTCAATTGTTCAATTACTTTTGGTCCCTTGAAAAAGATGCAGCTGCGTATTAAAGAGCTGTAATTCCTAAACCCTTGCTCCAATTTGGATATGAATACTCTCAAATTACAGCTGAGAGTCTGCACTTTAAGCCCATATTGATTATATAATTGTATCCTGAATATGTTTTCGTAAACAGCTAAAATAACAAAACTTGTGTCACTGTCCAAATATTTTTGGGCCTAACTGTATATCCACCCCGCTGGATCCCCACCTGGGTCGGGCTCAGCTTCCTGCACTCTCCTGACCCCCTCCTTGATCAACCAGAAGAGCATGCCGACAATGCACAAGGGAGACACAATGGGGTGCGGCTCAGGCACGGCCGTGTCCGGGGAGAACTGCCTAGTGAGCGCGTCAGGCTTGGTGTTTTTGGATCTCGGGCGAAAGGTGATAGTAAAATTGAACCTGCCAAAGAACAGGGACCAGCGGGCTTGTCTAGAGTTCAGCCGTTTAGCCGTTCTGAGGTACTCCAGGTTCTTTTGGTCAGTCCAAACAACGAATGGCAGCGAACCTTCTTCCAGCCAGTGGCACCACTCCTCCAAGGCCAGCTTGACTGCCAGTAACTCTCGATCCTCCACATCCTAATTCCTCTCAGCTGGTGACAGACATCAGGAGAAGAAGGCGCAAGGACGGACCTTATTGTCAGAGGGTGAACGCTTGGACAAGACTGCCCCTACCCCAGAGTCCAAGGCATCCACCTCCACCAGGAACTGTAGGGATGGGTCCACCTGGGCAAGGATAGGGGGAGAGGAGAAGTGAGATTTTAGTTCAGAGAATGCCACCTCGGCCTCTTCAGACCAACAAAAAGGAAGTTTAGTGGAGGTGAGACAGGTTAGCAGCTGAGCAACCACACTGTAGTTGTGAATAAATCCCAGAAACTGTTGCAGCTGCCTGCAGGAAGAAGGGACCGGCCACTCCACTACTGTCTTTACCTTACTGGGGTCCGCTTGGATCTCTTTGTGGGCAGTGACGAACCCCAGAAAGGTGGTGGAAGATGTATGGAACTCACATTGCTCTGCCTTGACGTAAAGTTGATTCTCCAGTAGCAGCTGAAGGACCCTTCTCATGTGCACCCGATGCTCCTCTAAAGAACGAGAAAAGATGAGTATGTCATCCAGGTACACAAATACAAACAAACCCAAAAAGTCCTTCAGCACGTCGTTGATGAGCCGCTGGAACACAGCTGGCGTGTTGGTAAACCCAGACGGCATCACCAAATATTCAAAATGGCTACTAGGAGTGCGGAACCCCGTCTTCCACTCATCTCACTCTTTAATCCAGACCAGGTGGTAGGCATTGCGTAGGTCCAGATTAGTGAAGACAGTGCCACCCTGAAGAGAATCAAAAGCAGAGTTGATGAGAGGCAGAGTGTACTTATCTTTCACTTTGATGTTATTAAGCTCCCTAAAATCAATGCAGGGTCAAAGGGAGCCATCCTTTTTACCCACAAAAAAAACCCCAGCCCCCACCGCCGATGAAGAAGGCCTAATAATGCCTGAGCTTAGGGACTCCTTAATGTATCTGTCCATCGCCTCCCGCTCCAGGGCAGAGAGACTATAAAGTTGGCTAGATGGCAAAGGAGCTCTCGGCAGGAGGTTAATTGCGCAGTCATAAGGACGGTGGGGATGGGGATGGGGGGGGGGGGTAGAGAGAGGGCCCTCACCTTACTGAATACCAGAGCCTGGTCATGGTACTCAGGGGGAACCGAGGAGAGGTCGGGCCGGTGAGTGGGCGGGGAACAAATAGGCACTGGGGGAGAACAGGATGCAGATTGTAAACAAGCACTTAAACAAAAGGTACTCCATGAAATGATGTTCCCTGCCTGCCAATCAATAATGGGATTATGGAGCCTAAGCCAAGGGTAACCCAAAATGACAGGGGAGGCAGTAAGATAAAATAAGATAAGATAAGATAAGATAAGCCTTTATTAGTCCCACAATGGGGAAATTCCAGGATTGCAACAGCACAGGGACAGCAACACTCAGAGCAACAATCAGAAGGCAAGAAAAAAAACAAGAGCAGCGAGTATACATATGTACATATAAACATAAATATATAGACACACAGTGCGGAGCATTGTAGCTAGATGGAATAAATATATAAATATATAAACACACAGTGCGGAACATTGTAGCTAGATGGAATAAATATGTAAATATATAAAAACACAGTGCGGAGCATTGTAGCTAGATGGAATAAATATGTAAATATATAAACACACACAGTGCGGAGCATTGTAGCTAGATGGAATAAATATGTAAATATATAAACACACACAGTGCGGAGCATTGTAGCTAGATGGAATAAATATGTAAATATATAAAAACAGTGCGGAGCATTGTAGCTAGATGGAATAAATATGTAAATATATAAAAACACAGTGCAGAGCATTGTAGCTAGATGGAATAAATATGTAAATATATAAACACACACAGTGCGGAGCATTGTAGCTAGATGGAATAAATATGTAAATATATAAACACACAGTGCGGAGCATTGTAGCTAGATGGAATAAATATGTAAATATATAAAAACACAGTGCGGAGCATTGTAGCTAGATGGAATAAATATGTAAATATATAAACACACACAGTGCGGAGCATTGTAGCTAGATGGAATAAATATGTAACTATATAAACAGTGTGGAGCCTTGTAGCTAGATGGAATAAATATGTAAATATATAAACACACACAGTGCAGAACATTGTAGCTAGATGGAATGAATATGTAAATATATAAACACACACAGTGCGGAGCATTGTAGATAGATGGAATGAAACAGCATAACCGTCTACTTAGTTATCCTACATGGTATGATTATGTACCCATACATATTGTCACCCTCCGTAGCTACCGGTATTTTCCTAGTTGTATACGGGAAGGGACCATTGTAACTGGTAAAATAAAAAAATTGAGATGCTCCCGATGGTTACTTAAACCAAGACTGGGACGGGGGCAGTCTGCTTGGAGACAGTAGTAAGAGGCACATTGGAAAGCGCAATCGGCTTCAATGGGGTCTTGAGATTGTGACAGGAAAGTTTCAGCCGAGTTGCTAGACTCTCAGAAATAAAGCTCTGTTCAGTGCCTGAGTCTATGAGAACCTTAGTGGAGATTTCAATGTGACCATGTTGAAAACGAATAGGTAAGATCAGTCATGTAAGGGTTCTAGCTTTTACTAAGTCTGTTAGTCCCCCTACTGTGGCGAACGGACACCACCTTTTGGCAGATTGGGACAGCAAGCAACCTTGTGATCGGCACTGACACAATACCTGCATAATCTGAGGTCGCGGCAGTGTTGTCGTTCCGCAAGGGGTAACTTAGAACGGTCCACCAGCATAGACTCCTCGGCCTCAGGAGATTCAGAGGGAGGGAAGTGCAGGGAGAGGAGATTGAAGGGAAGGACGAGACTGAGAGCCAGAGTGATTGGAAAAACGATGCTCGCTAGCCTGCTCCCTCAACCAATTATCAATACTGATGGCTAAGGAAATTAATTCATGTAATGAGGAGGGTTTATCTAGATGGGCCAATTCATCCCGGAGACCAGGACTGAGACTGCATGAAAAAATGTTGCAGAGTGAGGCATCCTCCCACCCTACCTCCGCCGCAACAACCTGGAAGTCTACCGAGTAGTCGGCTACAGACCTGACCCCCTGCCAAAGGTTAAGGAGATGGGTGGTGAGAACATTATCCCGGTCAGAATGATCAAAAACCTCAGTAAACTCAGAAATAAATTGGTCATAAGTGTAGTTGGGATAATCGGGACAGGCCATTACAGCATAAGCCCAGGCTAAGGCCCATCCCTCCAATAAATTAACAACATAACTGATTTGACTGTGATTTGTAGGAAAATCCTCCAGCACCCGCTGAAACACAAGACTACACTGGAGTAAGAACCTTCGAGCCTCCCCCAGCTTACTGTTAAAACGGGTAGGTGTGGGAACAGGTGTAAGCCGAGTGTGTTGCACAGGAGGAGAGGTGGAATGCGGCGGCCCGGCCAAACCCCCGGAAGCAACCAACGTAAGCTGGTCGAGCTGAGAATTAATTTGAGTTAATTAATTTAAGATCACTTGCTGTTGGTAAGTAAGCTGATCTAATTGAGGCTCCATAGTGTTAAGTCTCTGTGCAGTAGCACTGTCTGCTGGGTTTTCTACACAGAGACGTACTGACATGTTTACACGAAAACCCATGAGCAGACAACAGACTCAATTAGAATCACAATGATCTTTATTGATAAAGTGAATGTGTGTGGAAGTGTGTGCGCAGAGTGGGAGAGGTCTAGCAACCCTGCAGAGAGAGAAGGGAGAAGACAATATTAGTTTCTCTGCAACAGTAGACTGAATTGGCTGAATAATTAATAATCTTACGGAGCAGGGGAAGAAGCAGAAGCACAAAGAAGCAGTTCTTTCCTTTTCCAGGTTACCAGGGTCCTGCTGAGGTGAAGAGCTGCCCGTGCTGATAATTACAGTGCTGGGTGCAGGTGAAAACCTCCACTGAGGCACTTACTGAGCTGGAGAGAGGGAGGGGTCTCCGGCACATGGGCTGAGATCCGGTCCACCGCCTGGAGCTGGGGAAGGTCCGCCTGGAGGTTGGTCCACCTCTGCACAAGGAGGAAAAGCAGGAGAAGGCAGGAGCAGAAGGAGATTGAATCCAATAATGGCAACTTACAGTTGAGTTGGGGAGACAAAACTCCCAGATGATGAGGTGTAGATAACTTGGATGAAAGGGAGGCAAAACTCCCTGCTGAAGAGAAGGGTAAACTTGAGTCGTGGAGTTCTTTAACCCTGTTGGAGCGTTGACGTCTCTGTGCAGGAGTGCAGGGCTCCTCTCCTAATAAAGACAGCCTAATTAGTAGGAACAGGTGTGGATGGAACCGCAGCTGTGGAAGATAATTAGTGAACAGGGAAAACACACAGCACAGATCACCACAGGTTGCCCAATAACCAGAAGGTTGGTGGTTCAAATCCCGCTCCCCTAAC
This sequence comes from Pholidichthys leucotaenia, assembly GCA_020510985.1. Lineage (NCBI taxonomy): Eukaryota > Metazoa > Chordata > Actinopteri > Cichliformes > Pholidichthyidae > Pholidichthys > Pholidichthys leucotaenia. Next base: position 153,977,646 of record CM035849.1, read on the forward strand.
CTTGCTGTTGTGTCCTTGGGCAAGACACTTTATCCACCTTGCCTCCAGTGTGTTCATGGTTCATGACTCTGATGTATGAATGTGAATAAATGTTCAGTGGTGGTCAGAGAGGCTGTCGGCGTGGATTGGCAGCCATGTTTCCATCAGTCTGTGCCAGGGCAGCTGTGGCTACAGATGTAGCTTACCACTATCATTGTCTGCGTGGAGAATGAATAACACAACATAACAAAAATGATTTTTTTGTAAGTTGTCTGTGTTTTTTCAGCTGATTTAAGACAATTTTGCACCGCTGAATCCGAAAATGACATCCGTTTCTCTCGATCAGGTCAGGTTTTTATGCTAAGTTGTAAGCAGTTGTACTGTTGTACTGTAAATTGAATAGTAGACATTGATAAAGGTAAGTACATGTAAATTGAATGCTGCGTCATCATTGTTCAAAATTGTTGATCATTGTTCTATCATTTGCGTAATATTGCCAAGATTAGGAGCATTTCGTCTCAGAGTGATGCTGAGAAAGTGATCCACGCTTTTGTTAGCTCTAGATTAGATTATTGTAACTTTTTATTATCAGGTTGTCCCAAAACATCTTTAAAAAAGTCTTCAGTTGATCCAAAATGCTGCAGCAAGAGTTTTAACAGGTACTAGCAAGAGAGAACATATCTCTCCGGTTCTGGCCTCCCTTCACTGGCTTCCCCTAGAGTTTAGAATTAACTTTAAAATCTTTCTTCTTACTTACAAAGCTCTAAACAATCAGGCCCCTTTTTATTTATAAGATCTGATACTACCATATTATCCTAACAGAGCACTATACTCCCAAAATGCTGGATTACTTGTAATACCTAAAATCTCCAAAAGTACAATGGGAGGCAGAGCCTTCAGGTATCAAGCTCCTCTCCTGTGGAACCAGTTGCCAATCTGGATTTGGGAATCAGACTTGATCTCTGTTTTTATGAATAGGGTTAAAACCTTCCTTTTTGATATAGCCTACAATTAGGGAGGGATCATGTGTCTCTGAACCCTCCCTTAGTTATGCTACTAATAGGTTTAGACAGCCGGGGGACCTCCAATAATGCACTGGGCTTCACTCCTTTCTTCACTGTCAATTAAATTTTTTTTTTTTTTTTGCTGGTCATTAACATAAGATAAGATAAGATAAGATAAGATAAGCCTTTATTAGTCCCACAATGGGGAAATTCCAGGATTGCAACAGCACAGGGATAGCAACACTCAGAGCAATAATCAGAAGGCAAGAGAAAAAAAAAAGAAACAAGAGCAGCAAGTATACATACACTACCGTTCAAAAGTTTGGGGTCACCTCAGACAATTTTGTGTTTTCCATGAAAAGTCACACTTTTATTTACCACCATGAGTTGTAAAATGAATAGAAAATATAGTCAAGACATTGACAAGGTTAGAAATAATGATTTGTATTTGAAATAATAATTTTTTCCTTCAAACTTTGCTTTCGTCAAAGAATCCTCCATTTGCAGCAATTACAGCATTGCAGACCTAACATGATTGCACAAGGGTTTTCTAATCATCCATTAGCCTTCTGACGCAATGAGCAAACACATTGTACCATTAGAACACTGGAGTGATAGTTGCTGGAAATGGGCCTCGATACACCTATGTAGATATTGCACCAAAAACCAGACATTTGCAGCTAGAATAGTCATTTACCACATTAGCAATGTATAGAGTGTATTTCTGATTAGTTTAAAGTTATCTTCGTTGAAAAAAGTGCTTTTCTTTCAAAAATAAGAAAATTTCTAAGTGACCTCAAACTTTTGAACGGTAATGTATGTACATATAAACATAAATACATATATATATAGACACACAGTGCGGAGCATTGTAGCTAGATGGAATAAATATGTAGATATATAAACACACACAGTACGGAGCATTGTAGCTAGATGGAATAAATATGTAAATATATAAACACACACAGTGCGGAGCATTGTAGCTAGATGGAATAATATGTAGATATATAAAAACACAGTGCGGCGCATTGTAGCTAGATGGAATAAATATATAGATATATAAACACACGCAGTGCAGAGCATTGTTGCTAGATGGGATGAAACGGCACAACCGTCTACTTAGTTATCCTACATGGTATGATTATGTACCCATACATATTCTCACCCTCCGTAGCGACCGGTATTTTCCTAGTTGTATGCTGGAGGGGACCACTGTATAAGTCTATTGCGTCTTTTGCATTCAAAACTATTAGGTTGTCATGTCTTTTTGCTATCTCTGCGAGCAGCCCTGCTTAGGTTGTACAATCTGACAGCTGTTGGTAGGAAGGACCTGCGAAACCTCTAGGTTGTGCACCTAGGATGATGTAGTCTGCTGCTAAATGAGCTCCTCAGTGCATTCAGTATGTCCTGCATAGGGTGGAACTCGGACTCCAGCAGAGATGACAGTTTAGCCACTGTCCTTCTCTCTCCCATCTCCTCCACTGGGTCAAGGCGCTGCCCCAGGACAGAGCTAGCTTTCTTGATCAGTTTGTTCAGTCTCTTCCTATCGGCTGCCGTAATGCCACTGCCCCAGCAGACCACTCCAAAAGTGATGGCTGATGCCACCACCGTGTCATAGAATGTCTTCAGCAGCGCCCCTTGTACACCAAAAGACCTGAGTCTCCTCAGTAGGAACAGCCTGCGCCGTCCCTTCTTGTAGAGTGTGTCAGTATTGTGTGACCAGTCTAGTTTATTGTTCAGATGAACACCCAGGTACTTATAGGATGTCACCATCTCGATGTCTGTTCCCTGTATATTTATTGGTGCTGTGAGGGGTTGTCCTTGCCTGCGGCAGTCCACCACCAGCTCCTTAGTTTTCCTCGCGTTGATCTGGAGGCAGTTCCGATGGCATCAGTCCACGAAGTCCTGGATAAGCCCTCTGTACTCAGCTTCATCTCCATTGGAGATGAGGCCAACGATCGCAGAGTCATCAGAGAACTTCTGTAGATGGCAGTGTGTTGTGTTGTGTGAGAAGTCCGCAGTATAAAGGGTGAACAGGAAGGGAGCCAAAACCGTTCCCTGGGGGGCCCCCATGCAACCGATGATCGTGTCGGACACACAGTCCCGGGTTCTCACAAACTGAGGCCGGTTAGTGAGGTAGTCCAGGATCTATGATGACAGGTGCTGGTCCACCCCTGCGCACAGCAGCTTGTCCTTCAGGATCATCGGTTGGATGGTGTTGAAAGCACTGGAGAAGTCAAAGAACATGATCCTCACCGCATTCCCGGGCTTCTCCAGGTGGGACAGAGAACGGTGAAGGAGGAAGATCACCGCATCCTCCACCCCAATGCCATGCTAGTAGGCGAACTGGAGTGGATCCATCGCTGGTCCCACCAGGGGGGCGGAGGTGAGCAAGGAGCAGTCTCTCCAGGGTCTTCATCATGTGGGACGTCAAGGCCACCGGTCTGTAGCTGTTCAGGTCTTTGGGGTGGGAAGTCTTTGGTACAGGTACCACACAAGATGTTTTCCACAGCTGTGGTACCCTCCCCAGCTTCAGGCCAGAGAACGTGGACCGGACGTCCTTTGTTTCTACCATCGCTGCTTCGCAGAGAGGGCACGCAAGTGTGTACCGCCATGCCAGTTCGGGCGTTTGGGAAACGCCAAGACCGGGGGTCGGTAGCAGCCGCGGCCCTCGGGGAAGAGAACAAGCTGCTTTACTTGTCAGATGCACGCTCAGGGAGGCAGTTCCTCGTCGACACAGGCTCCCAGTTTAGCTTCATCACACCTTCCTATGCGGACAGACTAGCTGGTTTCGGAGGTCCCCGGGTGACGGCAGCGAACGGCTCGGAGATTAAGACCTTTGGTGAGAAGACTCTGCTTCTGTCTCTACACGGCCGTACATTTGAGTGGACTTTTGTTGTAGCAGCAGTAAATTTCAATATGTTGGGGGCTGATTTTTTGTGCTCACATGGTTTGTTGGTTGATCTCGCTAACAGGCGCCTGGTTAATGCACTTTCTTTTGATTCTATCCCCTGTACAGCGCGAGTGGCCCCGCCAACAGCTCAAGCCGACGTCACAGCAGCAAGCGGTAAGTTCCACACACTGCTCACTCAGTTCCCAGTACTCACGGTCCCCACATTTTCGGCAACAGTCGCTAAACACGGGGTGGAGCATTTTATTACCACTACCGGACCGCCCGTTTTTGCAAAAGCTCGGTGCTTGGACGCAGTTAAACTAGCCATAGCGTGCGAGGAGTTCGCCAACCTGGAGAGGTTGGGCATTATCCGACGTTCAAACAGTCCGTGGGCTTCCCCCCTGCATATGGTCCCGAAAGCTGACGGATCATGGCGCCCTTGTGGGGATTTCCGCAGGTTAAACAACTCTACAGCACACGACCGCTACCCAATCCCACATATCCAAGATTTTACCGTTCATTTGGCAGGGGCGTGCATTTTTTCTAAAATAGACTTGGTCCGCGGTTACCACCAAGTCCCAGTGCGCACTGAGGACATACCCAAAACAGTGGTAATAACTCCGTTTGGCCTATTCGAGTTTTTACGCATGCCATTCGGACTTAAAGGGGCTGCTCAGACGTTCCAGCGCATGATGGACGCGGTGCTTCGTGATCTCCCTTTCGTGTTCGTCTACCTGGATGATATTTTAGTAGCCAGCGCGTCCGAAGACGAACACGAAAAACACCTGGCCACAGTTTTCCGAAGGTTGGGAGATCACGGGTTAATAATCAACCCAGCAAAGTGTCAGTTCGGGGTGGCGCAGATCGATTTTTTAGGACACCGCGCCTCCCCCGAAGGAGCAGTTCCGCTGCCTGACAAAGTGCGCGCTGTGGCAGATTTTCCCCGGCCGCAGATGGTCAGGGTGTTGCAGGAGTTTTTGGGAATGGTGAATTTTTATAACCGTTTTCTCCCCCGCGCGGCGCAACTCATGCAGCTGTTGTATGCCGCGCTCAAAAAAAAAAGAAACCCGCGGATAAGATCGAGCGGCTCCCGGAGCGGGACCAAGCGTTCTCGGAGGTGAAAGCAGCCTTGGCAAAGGCTGCGTTGTTGGCACATCCAGACCCAACGGCCCGCATAGCGCTCACCACTGATGCGTCAGAGGTGGCCATAGGGGCGGTCGTGGAGCAACATGTAGCCGGGGTTTGGCAGCCCCTCGCCTTTTTCAGCAGGACCTTGCGCGATAGCGAACGTAAATACAACGCGTTCGACAGGGAGCTGCTCGCTCTCCATTTGGCCATCCGCCACTTCCAGTTCTGGCTGGAAGGACGCGCTTTCACTGCGTTCGTTGACCACAAACTGCTAACATTCATGATGGCCAAGGTCTCTGAACCGTGGTCAGGCCGGCAGCAGAGACAGCTGGCCGCCATATCAGAGTTTACCACTGATATTCGGCATGTGGCGGTCAAACTCAATGTAGTGGCAGATTGCCTCTCGCGCGCCGTGGCGGCCCCAGTCAGCATAGGGGTAGATTATGCAGCCATGGCCGCGGAGCAGGTTAATGATGCGGACGTGCGCGCGCTCCAGTCTGGACCAACAGGGTTAAGGCTGGAGAACAGGGTGCTGCAAGACGGTATGCCCCCCCAATCTGCGATGTCTCCACTGGACGGCCGCATCCAGTAGTACCGGCCGCGTGGCGCCGCCGCGTTTTTGACTCGGTTCATTCGTTAGCGCACCCTAGAGTGCACGCGTCGGTCAAAATGGTGGGAGAGAAATTTGTGTGGCCGAGCCTCCGCAAACAGGTCAAAGAGTGGGCAGCAGCCTGCACAGCGTGTCAACGAGCCAAAGTACACAAGCACACGAGGGCTCCTTTGGAACCATTTCACATTCCGGCCAAGAGGTTCGATCACATTCATGTGGACCTCGTCGGACCCCTCCTGCTGTCACAGGGGTGCACACACCTTCTGACAATGGTGGACCGCACCACGCGCTGGCCTGAAGTGGTCCCGCTGGCATCAACCACGGCCGAGGAGGTGGCGCGCGCGTTTTTAACAGCTTGGGTGGCGCGCTTCGGGGTTCCGTCGGACATTACGTCTGACAGAGGCCCTCAATTTGTGTCCGAACTTTGGTCGACAATGGCCCGCAGCCTGGGTGTCACAATTCACCGCACAACCGCGTACAATCCACAGGCTAACGGGTTATGCGAACGTTTTCATAGGTCATTGAAAGCGGCTCTCAGAGCGGCACTGACGGATTCAAATTGGGTTGACAAGTTACCATGGGTGTTATCGGGGTTGCGTTCTGCGCCTAAAGAGGATCTAGAAGCCTCCCCAACTGAGCTAGTGTTTGCGCAGCCACTCCGGCTGCCTGGGGAGTTTCTCCCAGATAACCTTGCGCCAGACGCTTCCCCGTCTCAGCTGTTGCGGAGTAACATAGAATCAAGCACGCTGCTCGGCCCCGCGCACCACAGTTTTCCGTGCGTTTTTGTGCCTAAAACTTTGAAGAACGCAGAGTTTGTTTTTGTTAGACACGATGTGCATCGAACCCCGTTGCGACCGCCTTATGACGGACCATTCAGAGTGCTAGAAATGGGGGACAAGCAGTTTTTTGCTAGATTTGGGGGGTAGGAAAGAGAAAATTGGCATAAACAGACTTAAACCCGCTTTTGTGGTGGCAGATGAGCAAGTGCTGTTGGCAAGGGCCCCGTGGAGAGGTAGACCACCTCGTGGAGCTTCACACAGTAATGTTTCCCACAAGAATGTTTCCCCAGAACACCCGCAGAGACTGACAAAGGGTTTTTGCCCCCAGACGGCAAACCCCCAGCGGGACAGCGCCACAGAGATGTTGAACCCCAACTTCAGCAGATACGGCAGGAGGCTGAAGCCTATACAGCATGTGGACTGATGTGTATTCTCTTGTTGTTCTGTTGTCTAAAATGCTGGGGGGGCTTGGTGTGGTGGACACACTCATGGAAATTCTGTGACTCACATTTTAGGTCAGAACAAAGGCAGGAAGCTGCAGGAATATTAGCTTTGGTATGCAAGGCCTGAGACTGTGGGGGTGCAATTAAAGGATTAAGGAAAGGATGCATGGGAGACAGTGGAAGTGATATCATGGAGAGAAATGCATTGTGACTGTCTTTATAATGCAAAGTGGTCTGTGTGACATGTGATCTACGAAGTGTGAAGTCCCTGATATTTAAGGATGAGAGTTTACTGTTTCATTCTCTTTTTTCTCTCTGCTTTGAGATGATGGTGTTGTGAATAAAGCTGACTTTGAGAGAGAACTCTGTCTCGTCATTTTCACATCACCACACTGGTGACCCGAGACGTATCATGGAAGAAGAAAATTCCCCAGGACCAGCCGCATCAGGAGCCCAAAGCCAAATGAATGCCGCTACAGTCCAGCTACCGGACTTCTGGCAGAACAATCCGCGCTCCTGGTTCAACGCGGTTGAGGCGCAGTTCAACCTCCGGGGGATATCAGTAGATGCCACGAAATTCTACCACGTAGTCGCAAAGCTGGACAACAACACGGCCCAGCATGTGGAGAGCCTGATCGACCAGCCGCCGGAGAGCGACAAATATGGTGCGTTGAAGGCTGCACTCATCCAGCAATTCACCCCCTCGGCGGAGGAGCGAGCAGAGAGGCTCCTGGCGCTGACAGAGAGGGAAAACGACATGCCCGCGAGCCTGATGGAGAAGTTGTTGAGGTTGAAAGACTCTGACAATGATCACTTCATTTTCACCCACCTCTTCCTCAGGACTCTACCGTCAGCAGTGAGAGCAACCCTGGCCAGTTCGCCACTGTTGGCCCTCAGGGACTACCGCGCGCTGGGCCAGGAAGCGCAGCAGATTGTCAACGTCACCAAGCGGCGCGCAGCCACGGCCGCTGCAGCAGAACGCGACGCGACGACCGGAGACGACAGGGGGCCAGAGGCAGCGGTGCCAGACTCACCGACGATGGCGGCGGCAAGGGCCAGAGAACGTGGACCGGACGTCCTTTGTTTCTACCATCGCTGCTTCGCAGAGAGGGCACGCAAGTGTGTACCGCCATGCCAGTTCGGGCGTTTGGGAAACGCCAAGACCGGGGGTCGGTAGCAGCCGCGGCCCTCAGGGAAGAGAACAAGCTGCTCTACTTGTCGGATGCACGCTCAGGGAGGCAGTTCCTCGTCGACACAGGCTCCCAGTTGAGCTTCATCACACCTTCCTACGCAGACAGACTAGCTGGTTTCGGAGGTCCCCGGGTGACGGCAGCGAACGGCTCGGAGATTAAGACCTTTGGTGAGAAGACTCTTCTTCTGTCTCTACATGGCCGTACATTTGAGTGGACTTTTGTTGTAGCAGCAGTAAATTTCAATATGTTGGGGGCTGATTTTTTGTGCTCACATGGTTTGTTGGTTGATCTCGCTAACAGGCGCCTGGTTAATGCACTTTCTTTTGATTCTATCCCCTGTACAGCGCAAGTGGCCCCGCCAACAGCTCAAGCCGACGTCACAGCAGCAAGCGGTAAGTTCCACACACTGCTCACTCAGTTCCCAGCACTCACGGTCTCCACATTTTCGGCAACAGTCGCTAAACACGGGGTGGAGCATTTTATTACCACTACCGGACCGCCCGTTTTTGCAAAAGCTCGGTCCTTGGATGCAGTTAAACTAGCCATAGCGTGCGAGGAGTTCGCCAACCTGGAGAGGTTGGGCATTATCCGACGTTCAAACAGTCCGTGGGCTTCCCCCCTGCATATGGTCCCGAAAGCTGACGGATCATGGCGCCCTTGCGGGAATTTCCGCAGGTTAAACAACTCTACAGCGCACGACCGCTACCCAATCCCACATATCCAAGATTTTTCCGTTCATTTGGCAGGGGCGCGCATTTTTTCTAAAATAGACTTGGTCCGCGGTTACCACCAAGTCCCAGTGCGCACTGAGGACATACCCAAAACAGCGGTAATAACTCCGTTTGGCCTATTCGAGTTTTTACGCATGCCATTCGGACTTAAAGGGGCTGCTCAGACGTTCCAGCGCATGATGGACGCGGTGCTTCGCAATCTCCCTTTCGTGTTCGTCTACCTGGACGATATTTTAGTAGCCAGCGCGTCCGAAGACGAACACGAAAAACACCTGGCCACAGTTTTCCGAAGGTTGGGAGATCACGGGTTAATAATCAACCCAGCGAAGTATCAGTTCGGGGTGGCGCAGATCGATTTTTTAGGACACCGCGTCTCCCCCGAAGGAGCAGTTCCGCTGCCTGACAAAGTGCGAGCTGTGGCAGATTTTCCCCGGCCGCAGATGGTCAGGGTGTTGCAGGAGTTTTTGGGAATGGTGAATTTTTATAACCGTTTTCTCCCCCGCGCGGCGCAACTCATGCAGCTGTTGTATGCCGCGCTCAAAAAAAAGAAACCCGCGGATAAGATCGAGTGGCTCCCGGAGCGGGACCAAGCGTTCTCGGAGGTGAAAGCAGCCTTGGCAAAGGCTGCGTCGTTGGCACATCCAGACCCAACGGCCCGCATAGCGCTCACCACTGATGCGTCAGAGGTGGCCATAGGGGCGGTCGTGGAGCAACATGTAGCCGGGGTTTGGCAGCCCCTCGCCTTTTTCAGCAGGACCTTGCGCGATAGCGAACATAAATACAACGCGTTCGACAGGGAGCTGCTCGCTCTCCATTTGGCCATCCGCCACTTCCAGTTCTGGCTGGAAGGACACGTTTTCACTGCGTTCGTTGACCACAAACTGCTAACATTCATGATGGCCAAGGTCTCTGAACCGTGGTCAGGCCGGCAGCAGAGACAGCTGGCCGCCATATCAGAGTTTACCACTGATATTTGGCATGTGGCGGGCAAACTCAATGTAGTGGCAGATTGCCTCTCGCGCGCCGTGGCGGCCCCAGTCAGCGTAGGGGTAGATTATGCAGCCATGGCCGCGGAGCAGGTTAATGATGCGGACGTGCGCGCGCTCCAGTCTGGGCCAACAGGGTTAAGGCTGGAGAACAGGGTGCTGCAAGACGGTATGTCCCCCCCAATCTGTGATGTCTCCACTGGACGGCCGCATCCAGTAGTACCAGCCGCGTGGCGCCGCCGCGTTTTTGACTCGGTTCATTCGTTAGCGCACCCTAGAGTGCACGTGTCGGTCAAAATGGTGGGAGAGAAATTTGTGTGGCCGAGCCTCCGCAAACAGGTCAAAGAGTGGGCAGCAGCCTGCACAGCGTGTCAACGAGCCAAAGTGCACAAGCACACAAGGGCTCCTTTGGAACCATTTCACATTCCGGCCAAGAGGTTCGATCACATTCATGTGGACCTCGTCGGACCCCTCCCGCTGTCACAGGGGTGCACACACCTTCTGACAATGGTGGACCGCACCACGCGCTGGCCTGAAGTGGTCCCGCTGGCATCAACCACGGCTGAGGAGGTGGCGTGCGCGTTTTTAACAGCTTGGGTGGCGCGCTTCGGGGTTCCGTCGGACATTACGTCCGACAGAGGCCCTCAATTTGTGTCCGAACTTTGGTCGACAATGGCCCGCAGCCTGGGTGTCACAATTCACCGCACAACCGTGTACAATCCACAGGCTAACGGGTTATGCAAACGTTTTCATAGGTCATTGAAAGCGGCTCTCAGAGCGGCACTGACGGATTCAAATTGGGTTGACAAGTTACCATGGGTGTTATTGGGGTTGCGTTCTGCGCCTAAAGAGGATCTAGAAGCCTCCCCAGCTGAGCTAGTGTTTGCGCAGCCACTCTGGCTGCCTGGGGAGTTTCTCCCAGATAACCCTGCGCCAGACGCCTCCCCGTCTCAGCTGTTGCGGAGTAACATAGAATCAAGCACGCTGCCCGGCCCCGCGCACCACAGTTTTCCGTGCGTTTTTGTGCCTAAAACTTTGAAGAACGCAGAGTTTGTTTTTGTTAGACACGATGCGCATCGAACCCCGTTGCGACCGCCTTATGACGGACCATTCAGAGTGCTAGAAACGGGGGACAAGCAGTTTTTGCTAGATTTAGGGGGTAGGAAAGAGAAAATTGGCATAAACAGACTTAAACCCGCTTTTGAGGTGGCAGATGAGCAAGTGCTGTTGGCAAGGGCCCCGCGGAGAGGTAGACCACCTCGTGGGGCTTCACACAGTAATGTTTCCCACAAGAATGTTTCCCCAGAACACCCGCAGAGACTGACAAAGGGTTTTTGCCCCCAGACGGCAAACCCCCAGCGTGACAGCGCCGCAGAGACGTTGAACCCCAACTTCAGCAGATACGACAGGAGGCTGAAGCCTATACAGCATGTGGACTGATGTGTATTCTCTTGTTGTTCTGTTGTCTAAAATGCTGGGGGAGCTTGGTGTGGTGGACACACTCATGGAGATTATGTGACTCACATTTTAGGTCAGAACAAAGGCAGGAAGCTGCAGGAATATTAGTTTTGGTATGCAAGGCCTGAGACTGTGGGGGTGCAATTAAAGGATTAAGGAAAGGATGCATGGGAGACAGTGGAAGTGATATCATGGAGAGAAATGCATTGTGACTGTCTTTATAATGCAAAGTGGTCTGTGTGACATGTGATCTACGAAGTGTGAAGTCCCTGATATTTAAGGATGAGAGTTTACTGTTTCATTCTCTTTTTTCTCTCTGCTTTGAGATGATGGTGTTGTGAATAAAGCTGACTTTGAGAGAGAACTCTGTCTCGTCATTTTCACATCACCACACTGGTGACCCGAGACGTATCATGGAAGAAGAAAATTCCCCAGGACCAGCCGCATCAGGAGCCCAAAGCCAAATGAATGCCGCTACAGTCCAGCTACCGGACTTCTGGCAGAACAATCCGCGCTCCTGGTTCAACGCGGTTGAGGCGCAGTTCAACCTCCGGGGGATATCAGTAGATGCCACGAAATTCTACCACGTAGTCGCAAAGCGAAGTGATATCATGGAGAGAAATGCATTGTGACTGTCTTTAATCCTCTCGGCGCCACACGAGTAGGCTGCCTTTTTGCAACAGCGGCTCGATTCCGAGTTTTTTTCCCTTCCTCTCTTTTTTGACCAGTCTTTTTTTTTCACCCCACTTATATCACGGACACACAGATCGTCCCAAATGTCTCCTGAGCCGGTGGACGGAGCCACTGTTTATAGCAGGATATGATACAACAGGGAAGAGCTGCTAGTATTTAACCGCCACCCGGTCCCATTGGAAAAACTCGACATACCGAGGGAATTGAGGCGAAAGCGTCGCGGCTGCCGGGCTGGAGTAAGGCGGAGGACAAAAAATATAAGGTACAGACCCTCCCTTCCATCTGTTGTCATGGGAAATGTACGGTCGATACTGGGAAAGTTAGATGAGCTAGCGGCTATCTCCCGTTATGATAGCACTTACCGGGAGTGCTCTCTCCTTTTGTTTACTGAGACGTGGCTAACTGAACTAGCAGCAGATGCTAACATTGAGCTGGAGGGTTTTCACATGATACGAGCTGACCGAACACCAGACAGTGGCAAAGCTAGGGGCGGTGGAGTGATAATGTATGTTAACAACAACTGGTGCAGACCAGGACATATCACTGTTAAACAACGACACTGCAGCAAAGACTTTGAGTTGCTAGCTGTTAGCATGAGGCCTACATATCTCCCGAGAGAACACTCACACGTGATCTGCATTGTTGTTTATGCAAATCCGACGGCGAACGCTGGGACAGCGCGTGACGTCATCCATTCAGTAACCAGCAGGCTGCAGACAGAACACCCAGATGCTCTTCTCCTCATCTCAGGCGATTTCAACCACGTTTCACTGTCTCCCATTCTACCCACGTTCACCCAGTATGTCACATGCCACACTAGAGACAATAAAACACTGGACTTATTCTACGCAAACACTAAGGAGGCGTACACCTCATCACAACTCCCCCCACTCGGGAGATCGGATCACAACTTGGTTCATCTCCGGCCGGTGTACAAACCCCTAGTGCACAGACAACCTCCGGCCATGCACACTGTGGAGTTATGGTCTGAGGAGACAATGGACACTCTAAAGGACTGTTTTGAAGCCACCGCCTGGAAGCAGCTCTGCGATCCACATGGTGAGGACATCGATGGCCTCATTCACACCTTCACGGGCTACCTCAGCTTCTGTGTGGACAAATCAGTTCCCACCAAGACCATACGGCGTCACTCAAACAACAAACCCTGGATCAACCCTGAGATAAAAACACTTCTGAGAGAGAAGAAGAGGATCTTCAGGTCGGGGAACAGGGAGATGCTGAAGTCCGTACAGAGGGAGCTGAGGAGAAAGATCAGAGAAGGCAAGGACAGCTTCAGGAAGAAGATGGAGGACAAGCTGCAACAGAGCGACATCAGCGGGGTCTGGAGAAACCTCAAAACCATCTCGGGGCTCCAGAATACCTCCCCCCAGGCCACGGGGGGCAGGGAGTGGGCGAACAACCTGAATCTGTTTTTCAATAGATTTGACCAACCGCCCTCCCCCCTGTCTGCACAACAACCACTGCTGCCTCTAAGAAATCAAGTCCTGCTGCCCACTCCCCACTCCACCGACACCCCCCCCCCACTCCCAACACACAGCCCCCCATCCTGACCCTGACCAAGACCCAGGTGAGGACGGAGCTGAGGAAGATCAAGGCGAGGAAGGCGTCGGGACCGGACGGCATCAGTGCAAAGCTCCTCAAGTCCTGTGCAGACCAGCTGTGTGGGATTGTGACGTATATCTTCAACATGAGCCTGAAACTGGGGAGGGTACCACAGCTGTGGAAAACATCTTGTGTGGTACCTGTACCAAAAACTTCCCACCCCAAAGACCTGAACAGCTACAGACCGGTGGCCTTGACGTCCCACTTGATGAAGACCCTGGAGAGACTGCTCCTTGCTCATCTCCGCCCCCTGGTGGAACCAGCGATGGATCCACTCCAGTTCGCCTACCAGCATGGCATTGGGGTGGAGGATGCGGTGATCTTCCTCCTTCACCGTTCTCTGTCCCACCTGGAGAAGCCCGGGAATATGGTGAGGATCATGTTCTTTGACTTCTCCAGTGCTTTCAACACCATCCAACCGATGATCCTGAAGGACAAGCTGCTGCGCGCAGGGGTGGACCAGCACCTGTCATCATGGATCCTGGACTACCTCACGAACCGGCCTCAGTTTGTGAGAACCCGGGACTGTGTTTCCGACACGATCATCAGTAGCACGGGGGCCCCCCAGGGAACGGTGCTGGCTCCCTTCCTGTTCACTCTTTATACTGCGGACTTCTCACACAACACAACACACTGCCATCTACAGAAGTTCTCTGATGACTCTGCGATCGTTGGTCTCATCTCCAACGGAGATGAAGCTGAGTACAGAGGGCTTATCCAGGACTTTGTGGACTGGTGCCATCGGAAATGCCTCCAGATCAACCCGAGGAAAACTAAGGAACTGGTGGTGGACTGCCGCAGGCATGGGCAGCCCCTCACAGCACCAGTAAATATACAGGGAACAGACATCGAGATGGTGACATCCTATAAGTACCTGGGTGTTCATCTGAACAATAAACTAGACTGGTCACACAATACTGACGCACTCTACAAGAAGGGACAGCGCAGGCTGTTCCTACTGAGGAGACTCAGGTCTTTTGGTGTACAAGGGGCGCTGCTGAAGTCATTCTATGACACGGTGGTGGCATCAGCCATCACTTTTGGAGTGGTCTGCTGGGGCAGTGGCATTACTGCAGCCGATAGGAAGAGACTGAACAAACTGATTAAGAAAGCTAGCTCTGTCCTGGGGCAGCGCCTTGATCCGATGGAGGAGATAGGAGAGAGAAGGACGGTGGCTAAACTGTCATCTCTGCTGGAGTCCGAGTTCCACCCTATGCAGGACATACTGGATGCACTGAGGAGCTCATTTAGCAGCAGACTACATCATCCCAGGTGCACAACCGAGAGGTTTCGTAGGTCCTTCCTACCAACGGCTGTCAGACTGTACAACCTAAGCAGGGCTGCTCGCAGAGATAGCAAAAAGACGTAACAAACTAATAGTTTTTTGAATGCAAAAGATGCAATAGACTTACACAATGGTCCTCTCCGGCATACAACTAGGAACATACCGGCCGCTATGGAGGGTGAGAATATGTATGGGCACATAATCATACCATGTAGGATAACTAAGTAGTCGGTTATGCTGTTTCATCCCATCTAGCAACAATGCTCTGCACTGTGTGTGTTTATATATTTACATATTTATTCCATCTAGCTACAATGCTCAGCACTGGGTGTGTTTATATTTATATATCTATATATTTATTCCATCTAGCTACATTGCTCCGCACTGTGTGTGTTTATATACTTGCATATTTATTCCACCTAGCTGCAATGCTCCGTACTGTGGGTGTTTATATATTTACATATTTATTCCATCTAGCTACAATGCTCTGCACTGTGTGTTCATATATTCATATATTTATTCCATCCAGCTACAATGCTCTGCACTGTGTGTCTGTGTGTGTGTGTGTATATATATATCTTATAGTAATATGTACATATGTATATTAGCTGCTCTTGCTTGCTTGTTTTTTTTCTTGCCTTCTGATTGTTGCTCTGAGTGTTGCTATCCCTGTGCTGTTGCAATCCTGGAATTTCCCCGTTGTGGGACTAATAAAGGCTTATCTTATCTTATCTTATCTTTATAATGCAAAGTGGTCTGTGTGACATGTGATCTACAAAGTGTGAAGTCCCTGATATTTAAGGACGAGAGTTTACTGTTTCATTCTCTTTTTTCTCTCTGCTTTGAGATGATGGTGTTGTGAATAAAGCTGACTTTGAGAGAGAACTCTGTCTCGTCATTTTCACATCACCACAACTTATATCATTTATCAATAATCCACTTTCTATTTTCTTATCAGTAATATTAACAAACACGTTGTCAATAAGTGTAGCAGTGTGAACTGTGATTCTACTGGGATGTGTTATTGTGGGATATAGACTCATACTGTACATAGAATTCATGAACTCTGTAATTACATTTTGTTGATATGGATTTAGTAGATCAATATTGAAATCTCCACAAATTACTACCATTTTCTTACTAGTACTATTATTGTACAGCTCGACTAATTTATCTCTGAATGTCTCAATGCAAGTTCCCGGCATTCTATATATACAACTTATAATTAGATTTTTTGTTTTATCTCGGTCACTCTCAACAGTAACACATTCCAAAATCCCTGGTAGTGCAAAGGACATTCCATTTACAAGCTTACACCTATACAGGTCATCAATATACAGTGCAACACCACCTGGACTATTGAAGATTCTCAATAGTCCAGGCGGGTAAGGATGCTGTATGAAAGCTCAGTCAAATCAACTGGATTTAAGTTTTTTTACTTCTGAAATAACAGGAGGTGTTGTTCATAGTTCACACAAGGGCTGATGAGAAGTTAGAATAAGGTCAACATCTGAATTCTTTCACTGTATTAAAAACGAGTGAAATTATCATTTAGCATTTTACTGTTTTGAATATGATGTTGTTGCTGCTGATGTTGAGGATGATGATGATGATGCTGGTAGTGATGGTGATGATTGTTTAATGCAGGTTCTTGAGCAATATGTTGATCTTTCAATTCAAGAAAATGAATACTGTATGAAAGCTCAGTCAAGTCAACAGGATTCAAGCATTTTTTTACTTCTGAAATGTTACACCATTCTTCCAAATTTTATGGTAATACCAAGCAGCATAATTTTGAAAAATAAACAAAATAAGCAGTATTTAAGTTTGTAAAAGAATAGTTAAAAATAAAATAAATAATAAAATTAAAATTAAAAAACACTGCATTGTGAAAAAAATTACACGTATATGCTGCTTGGTATCACCATTGAATTTTGATGAACGGTGAAACATTTCAGAAGTAAAAAATACTTGAATCCAGTTGATTTGACTGAGCTTCATACAGCATCCTTACCCGCCTGGACTATTGAGAATCTTCACTATATTAAGAAATTGAATGAATTTTGCATAATTGAAAAAAACATTTTACTCTTTATTTACTTTGCTCGTTGTTCTATTTTATTATCATTTTACAAATATTTCATTCAAGCATTTATGTTCATGAGTTTTATTCATATTTCATATTGCCCTTGCAATAAAGCTGTTAATGAAACTGCAATCATGTGATTTTCCTTTAAGGGCCAAAAAGTATCGGTAATCGGTATGGAAGAAAAAGTCCCATAAATTAATGGTATCATTTTGAAAGGAAAATACTGGTATCGCCCATCTATAATTTGGAGGTATGAAAGTGTAGAGATTTGAAATCATGTCTCCAGAGTGGAGAGGGGATTCACGGCACTGATTTTGTGCATCCGTATGCACAGAAAACGTAGGGCAGGGTGTAGTGTTGTTCTTTGGACTCATATTAGTGCAACACGGGTAGTGACATCACCCAGAGTATAAGAAAGCTGTGCAGTAGAGGGGTGGTCTCTCTGACCACCTCTCAGCCTAGCGGGAGCGTCTCTGTACATACAATGGGTCTTTAAAAGAGTCCTGTGCAGTTCACCTCTCGCCTCTTCATTGTCCTACGTTTTATAAACATAACATCTGGCGACAAGGGTAAAGTTATGGATACTGGCGTGTCTTCAATTCAACCATTTTTGGAGTCTCCGGGAGATCCTCCGATTCCTTGGGCGAAGTGGTTCGCTGCATTTCAAAACTATTTGGTGGCACTAAACCTTGGTGAACTGAAGAAGGCACGTGCATGGGCAATTTTGGTCCAGAATTTAGGTATGGAAGGACAGCGTATCCTTGCTATCTTGGGTGCTAGCTATAGCTTTGACGACGTGGTTGAGCTAATGGCACGATATTTTTGTGCACCTGCAAACGTCATCGTCAGGACGATCCAGTTTCGGCAGCGCCATCAGCGGGTCGGTGAGTCAGTGCAGCATTATGTTGCAGACCTGCTGCAGCTGGCTGGAGACTGCCAGTTTGGTGAATTAGAGGAAGAGATGGTCAGCGATCAGCTGGCGGAGAACACGCTTTGCTCATCAGCACGGTTAAGACTCCTCACGTACTCTGGTGAACTGACATTAGCCATGGCTGTGGAAATAACTCAACAATGTGAAGTCAAATTATCACACGACCTTGGTGAGAGAGCTGCACTACACTGCTCTGACTCACAATCAGCGGCGCAGGCTGTGGACCCGGACAGCAAAGATAGTGAACAGGAGGAATGCACTACAGCTGTGAAGATGAGGCCCGCCCCGGGATCGCCCAGATGTTTGGGTTGTGGGTCCACTAAGCACCGGTATAAGGCTAGAGAGTGTCCAGCAAGAGGTAAACACTGTGGCAAGTGCGGTCTCTTGCATCACTTCGCCAGGGCCTGTAGCAGATTCGAGCGAGGGGAATGGCGACAAAAACTGGACACCCCTGCTCCAACTCCCACGGTTATTCACACCGTTTCTCCAGACACCAACAGCCGTACATATTGTATGGTGAAACTGGACCGAGTGGAAGTACTGTTGCTGACTAACACGGGCACAGTGAGGTCTGTGTTGAGTTGGTCCACCGTGAAGAGTTTCTTCCCGTACTATTGAGTGAGAGGTCATTCAGCGCCATTGAGTGGTTATGGAGGAAACAAGCTGTCCATTGTGGGTTCGGTGGAGTGCGATACAAGTCAGCGGTGGTCGCCAACCTAAAGTTTATAGTGACTGCCAGTGGCGAGAATGTGATGGGCTGTGACCTCTTTTATGGACTGGGTTTCACCATCACCAGTGGCGTCGGAGAGGAGTGGTCGGGCCGTGGTTTGTGGGACCGACCAGTGATGCAAGTAGTAGATGATACTGTATGGGACGAATCTTGGCCTAGTATTCTGGGAGGTGAGCAGGACCAACCCCACCCAGGGCCGTCACGGAAGGATTCCTGAGTCAGAGCCCAAGTTACCCTAATTGAGGGAACTGGGCGGCGTGTTGGGACACCCGTGACAGTGGGTGGAGCCGAGTGGCTGGCCCATCCTGTTTCCGGAGTTTGGCTGGGAGGTACTGAGAAACAGGGGTCAGAACAGCTTCACCAGCGTCGCAAATGAAAGAGAGCAGGGCAGGACCGGCTGGCATAGTGAAACGACGTGCCACTCAGGAACACTGGAAGCCAAGTCGGGCTCCTCTGAGGGCTGCTGATGTGGTCCAGCCCAGGGAGGAGGCGCGGTCGAGAGGAGTTCGCAAGAAGCGGAAACTGCAGGAGGATCAGAGGCGGTTGCAGGTGGTGGCTCCTCGGGAGGATGGCTACCTTCACCTGTCTGATGGTACATGGAGACATCCCAACGAGCTGCGGTACATCTATGATGAGAGAGAGGTGTCTCGGCACCAACGTGGATTGTCTCCGGGTGCCAAGAGAAGAAGATGCTCTGGTAGGGACCCACCTGACGGGTCTCCGGAGGGTGGGCTCTCTACTGTGACTGACTGGTAATGGGGGACAATGTGTTTAATATATGTTGTTGGTATAAATTGCCCAGGATTGAGTATTATGCATGGTGTTGAAATGAGTATTATTCATGTTGTTTATTGAGTTGGTGAATAGTTGTATAACCTGTTTGTATATATTTTAGGAGCACGGCTATTTTATGTTTAATGGACTATATTTTAGCAAGAGACAGCAGAAAAATCTGTCTGGCTGTGTGGAGGTGGAACAGTAGTCTACCTGTTTCCCCCTAGCTTTAGTTGTTTTGTGCAATGATATAGGCCCTGATATATCTCAGTTTACTGTTAGTGCGTGATTTGGGTTCCAAATTGGGGAGGATCTTGATTGTATGTGTGTTTTGGACCTTTTTTGAAGGGGGGTGGGTCTAGGGTTGTTCTTAGGACTCATATTAGTGTAACACGGGTGGTGATATCACCCAGAGTATAAGAGGGCTGTGCGGTAGAGGGGCAGTCTCTTCGACTGCCTCTCAGCCTAGTGGGAATGTCTCTGTACTTACAGTGAGTCTTTAATAAAGTCCTGTGTAGTTCACCACTCACCTCTTCATTGTCCTACGTTTTATAGACATAACACAGGGGTACAGGGGTGTCAAATTATGTGCCATGGAGGGCCAAGACCCTGCAGGTTTTCTCTTCTACCCAGTCTCTTCAGCAGGTGTTTTCACTTATCAGCAATCAGTGGGAAGAAATTCAGTGGAATCTGCTGTTGAAGACACTGGTTGGAGGTAAAGCCTGCAGGGTTTTGGCCCTCCATGGCACATGATTGGACACCCCTGACCTAGGGCATGATAGAGCCCCAATTTACAGTAGATATCAACCAGTCCACACACCAAGTAGCGTTTATTTCATACAGACAAATACAAATATGGTGCTTGTATTTCTGTATTTTTCACAGAAATACAAGTTCTGTGATTAAACTTTAAGCCTGATGTGTTTATAGATAGGTTAAAAAAGGCTCTTAATGGTATCTGTAAAACTGCTTTTATACACAATAGATGTAGTTTTGTATAGAAAAATAATTGTTGAAATTATTACCAAGAAGGATGCCTACCTTTGTTGAATGCAAATCCCCGTGGAGCTGCCGATGTTTCAAATCCAGTTTTGCGCTGCTTCGCAAATGATGTGAGGCTGCAACCTGAGATCTCATCATATCACTATTTGTTCTGACTTGTTTTGTTAAAGTTCTGACTGAAAACTCCTTATCAAATATTCAAACAAGCTGTTAGTAAGTCAGATTTTTTAATTGCCTGCAATTATAGGGGTTATTTATTAAATTCAATTCAGCTTTATTTGTATAGCGCCTAATCACAACAAAAGTCATCTCAATGAGCTATTATGTATTACTCCCTCATTCATTCAGCTTAAAGAAAATGAATATAAATATTTATTGCAGAGGGAATCTGACATTTATAGTTATAATCCAGAGTCCCTAGTAAAACTTCTATTTTACCACACTATATTTTTTATCCATGTGTCGTGTTAGGTTTGTTTTCTTTAATGTTTTGTAATGATGGATTGAATTCATTATTTTTAGCTCTAAGCTGCAACCAATTTTCCCTAAGTCAAAAGACTAAAGCCACACAATTTTTTAATTGACAAATATTACCCATGTGCTATGGTTCTGACAGCTTTAGTTCCACTGCATGCATCATGAAATGTTTTGTAGCCATGTGTAAAGTGCACACAAGTGTAGCTGTTAAAAAACAAAAATTATTCTGACAGTGTCATGTACTGAAGTGTTGATAAAGTTCTATTGACAGGAGACTGATGATGATGTCATCGGGGTGAGACCCGGGAAGAGAGAGATACCAATGACGTAGATAGAGCTAGACCGCTCACTGTTTGGCGGACAACAGCGTCGCCATGGCAAATCGGTGCTGACTTCCGGTAGTGGCAAGAAGCTGTGGCGCGCTATTTGATCCTTTCAAAACACATTAACTTCGGTCTCCAAACAGTGTTTGATGACACGCTTTGTGTTGTTTCATCACACCAACTGATTGAAAAAGATAAAAACAAAGCACAGCCAACAGGAGTACTGCTGGCAACAGTACCGAATTAATTAGACACCCAGAGTCCCAGACCTGGCCTGCCAGTTGGGAAGATGGCTGTGCGGGTAATCGAACCCGGGTCGCTGGCGTAGCAGCCCAGCATGCAAACCACAGCCAAAACACCAAGTCCCTGTACTACACCACCAAGTCCCTTGAGGTGAATTTTCTATCCCTCTTTACACTAAAACATAATTTGGAATTTTTGATTACTGCATGTGCTGCTTTTTAAGTCCAACTGAACAATTTGAATTGGAGAAAAATTGTTTAAAAAACAAAATTTCTTATTTGGCATTGGTTCGAATATTTTCTAGAGCCCATGAAACAGGGTAAGTGAAACACTAATGTTGCAGAAAGTATGAAATGTTTTTATTGACACAATCACTGCATCAGCATTCAGCAATCATTATGCATGTGTCATTTTGTGGTGGTCTCTGTTTGTTGTAGCCTCATGTAGGCAGAACGTGTGAAGAGGCTAAATATGAAGGATATTGGAGGCTCTGTGTTTGCTATTATATGAGTGTGATTGTCGTAGAAAGATGCCTTGTGCTTTGTTTTTTATCTTTTTCAATCAGTTGGTGTGATGAAACAACACAAAGCGTGTCATCAAACACTGTTTGGAGACTTTGAAGTTAATGTGTTTTGAAAGGATCAAATAGCGCGCCACAGCTTCTTGCCACTACCGGAAGTCAGCTCCTATTTGCCGCCTCTCAGCGGGCAATGAGCGGTCTAGCTCTATCTATGTCATTGAGAGACACAGCATGTAGAGGAGGCACATGGCATAATAAAGTTAAGTGTTCAGCAGCAAGCTGCGTCTGTCCATAATATTAGTTTCACTGTCTAATTAATGCAGTAAGATAAGTTGCAAGTACACAACAGTGGTGACAAGGATTACAAAAAGTTGGAAAAATCGGGAATCCAGCATTTCCAATGTTTTTCGGAGCCAGCTACACTGGGACCATGGTGGACACAGTGGCTGAAGTCATTTGAGCTCTATGTGGACGGTAAAGGGCTGATTGTGGATGACAATACTACAGATAACACAAAACAAAGGAGCACATTACTTTTACACCTTGCCGGTCCAGATGTGCAGGATATATACTCAACTTTATTGGACACGGGAGAAGTCATGGACTATACAGCAACAGTAAAAGCGCTAAATGAATACTTCATTCCCCAAGTCAACACGATCTTTGTGTTATATCTGTAAATACCTTTGTGCAATGATGAAGCCAGGTGAATGGGCAAACTCAGCTTTATTAATATAGGACACACAATACAGCCACCAGGCAGGGGCATCGGCAAAGAGACCGTATCATGAATACCCTCTGCTGTTTATAGGCGCGGTGCAGTGGCGGATCAGGAAGTGGCTGCCACTACACCGCACTTCACAATAAACCCCAACACCACAATTCCTCCCCTCCTTAGAAAGTCCAAAAACACTCACTCAATTAAGACCCTCCCCCAATTTAGGACCTGAGTCATGCACTAACATAATGGAAGCTGAAAGCTCTAAATGGCCTAACACATTCACACAACAGAACCTAAAACAGGGAGGATGAGTGGACTACCGTCCTGCCCACATGGCAAGGTTGATTATTCTGCCACCTGCTAAAATAAATCAAAGTTCATTAATAAATTAAAATAACTGTCGTGTTCCTAAGCTACTAAAACACACAACATAATAACATTTTACCAACATAAACACATGAACATTAAAACTATTTACCAAAGTTTACATTACTGTCCCTTGGGCAGAAAAGGGTAGAACTGGCTTGGGGAGGCCCAGGGCAGCTCCTCAGCAGACACACCCCTGGAAGCAGCAGGCTCCCAGAATAGTGGCTGATCTCATGGACGGAAGCGCCTCTCCTCATCACCACCGACTGCTGCTCTCGTCCAGCTACGCCACCAGAAGCGTCTTCCCGGATACACCGTAGCTCGTTGGCATGGCTCACCGAGCCATCAGACAGCTGGAAATAAGTTGTGCCCAGCTTAGCCACAATGCGTAGGTGTTCCGCTGGCTGTTGTCTGGCCCATATTTGCCGTGGACATCCCTCTTCTCAAACCCGGACCAAGTCCATGACCCTAAACGGGGTTCCGCTCGGCCTGACATGGTGCTGCTTGGCACGTGGTCTCTCCGTGCTTGTCGGTCTGGTCCCGTCCTCTTCTAAAGCCATTGTAGCGGTCGCCATCGTAGCTGCCGATCCTCCATCCCTCTGCAGCCAAGCTTCGGAGGAATCAGCAGTTAGCACTTTGGCGTCACTCGCCAATGCAGGTGCCTCGCTGCCATGCTCGGTACCCCCTTCTACCGTTTTCCGCAATGAGACCCTCCTACACCAAACCTAGGTGAAGCTGGTCCTGCTTGACTGCCGTGGTGTCCATTAGTCCTTCGTCCCACACAACGTCATCCTCTACCACCGGAACCGGAGGGTTCCAGTGGCCACAATCAGACCATTCTTCCCCAGCGTCATCTTTGGTGGCGAAACCCAGTCCATAGAACAAATCACAGCCCATGATATTGTCGCCTTGGGCTGTCACGTGAAATGTGAAGTCAGCCATCATCGCAGACTTTTACCGAACTGCTAACTCCAACATTCCAACCATGCACAGCCTGCTATCTCCATAACCATAAAGCGGCACTGGGTTAGCTTTTATCCTGTAGTTGGGAAAAAACTTCTTCGCCATGGCCCAATTCAGCACCGACCTCTCCACCCCCGTGTCGAGCAGCAGTGGCACCTCCATGCCGTCCAGTATGACTGTGCAGAACGCGTACCAGTTTGTACTCAAGGACACCATGTGGATAGTTGTTGGGGGCAAGTGGTGTGATTTCTTCCATGGGCTGTCTGACTCAGATACACGGCACACTCTAGCATAATGGTTCAAGCGTCCACACTTGCCACAACACTTCCCTCTAGCCGGACATTCCCTAGCCTTGTAGTGGTGCTTTGTGGACCCACAACCCATGCACAGGGGTTTTCCCGGGGCAGACCTTCAGCTGGTAGCATTGGTTTCCGCGTCATCGTCATCGTCATCCAAGCTATCCTCGCTCTCAGGGTCCACTGCTAATGTGGCGGCGGAAGGCTCCAGCTGCCGTTGTAACTGGTGCCACTTTAGCTCCAAAGCTAGCTTGTATTCAGTCTCCATTTGGAGAGCTAGCCCTGGCTAACGTTAAGTCACTTGGTACCATGAGTAGCCTAGCTCATAAAGCGGCGCTGTTTGTGTGCTCCACCAGCTGGTCACGTAACATTTCTTCCTCCAGTGGCCCAAAACGACACTCGCTAGCTAGCTGCCTCCAGTCAGCAACAAACTGGTGGACGGGCTCACCCGCACGTTGATGTCGCTGCCAGAACCGAATCCTCCGGACAGCCACGCTATCCGGAGTGTGAAAATGGCTTGCTAGCAACCCAACCACATCCTCAAATGTGTCCGGAGCCCTGAGTGTGTGCAGGATATGCTGGCCCTCAATTCCTAAGTTATGTACAAGGAGCACATGTGCTCTTAGCTTATTTATCCCACCTAAGTGGAGCGCGACGATGTAATTTGGAAAGCCAGAAACCATCTCTGCCAGGGCACAGGTGGTTTGCCCAGGACCTCCAGGAGGGGGCAAAGTCTTGCAATACATGCCTCCATAGTTTGTCCTCATCGCCAAAATGTTATGTCTGTAAATACCTTTGTGCAATGATGAAGCCAGGTGAATGGGCAAACTCAGCTTTATATAGGACACACAATACAGGCACCAGGCAGGGGCATCGGCAAAGAGACTGTATCATGGATGCCCTCTGCTATTTATGGGACGGTGCAGTGGCGGAACAGGAAGTGGCCGCCACTACACCTCACTTCACAATAAACTCCAACACCACACTTTGCACAGCAAAATTTCCACCAGCTTGCCAGCTTGGCGACTCTGTAGTCAGAAACGTGAACCTAGAGACTCCAGCGGCCATAGTCAAATGCATTCCTGGGGCCAGAGCAGGCAACATCGAGTCAAATTTGAAAATGCTGGCTAAAAGTAACTGTAAATACTCCACAATTGTTATTCACTCTGGCATTAATGACATCCGTCTCTGGCAGTCGGAAGTCATGAAACTTAATGTAGAATTGGTGTGTGACTTTGCAAAAAAGATGTCTGCCACTGTAGTATTCTCTGGGCCCCTCCCCAATCTGACCAGTGATGACATGTTTAGCCGCTCGTCATCCTTGAACCGCTGGCTGTCTGTGTGGTGTCCTGCAAATGACGTGGGCTACACTGACAATTGGAGCTCATTTTGGGGAAAACATGGTCTTATGAGACGAGACAGCATTCATCCCACTTTGGATGGTGCGTCTCATTTATCTAACAATCTGGCATCTTTTTTATCCAAATTTTCAAAACCTTGACTACTCAGAGATGGGACCAGGAAGCAGAGTCGCAGTCTTACACACCTCTCTGCAGCTCCTCTTCATCCGCCACCCCTCAACTTAGCCCCTGTCTTCCCCATCAGAGAATCATTGTCTGCTCCCTCCAAAGTAAATAAAAATATAATGCATAAGCATCCCAAAGTGATAAAGCAAAATATTGGTAAAACTCAAATTAAACATAAAGCCTCTAAATTGAATGAATTGGCCTCTGTTCCTCCTCATAATTTAAAAATTAAATGTGGTTTATTAAATATTAGGTCTCTAACCCCCAAGTCTCTGTTAGTCCATGATCTGTTAATTGATCATCAGATTGATTTAATTTCCCTTACAGAGACTTGGTTAGGGCAAGAGGATTATGTTGGTTTAAATGATTCAACTCCCTCTGGTTATTTAAACTTTCAAAATCCCAGAAGTTCTGGTCGTGGAGGAGGAGTAGCAACAATTTACCATTCCAAATTACTAGTTAATGTAAAGCAAAAATCATGTTATAATTCCTTTGAGGGTCTGGTCCTCAGTATTGGGCACTTTAGCAATTTTAGGTTAAACCCAATTTTATTTGCCATAGTTTATCGTCCCCCATCAACCTACTCAGAATTTTTATCCAAATTTGCTGATTTCTTAGCTGATTTAGTGCTGAAATCTGATAGAATAATTATAGTAGGGGACTTTAATATACATGTGGATGTAGATAGTGACTGCCTTAATGTGGCATTTAATTCAATATTAGACTCGATTGGGTTTTCTCAGAAAGTAGGAAATTCTACTCATTACCTCCACCATACATTGGACCTTGTTCTGACATATGGCATAGAAATAGAAAATCTTGTAGTGTCTCCTCATAACCCTGTACTGTCAGACCATTGTCTGTTAACCTTTGATTTTACTATTTCTGACTATTTGGCTCCTAAAGAAAAATATTATTACAGTAGATGCCTCTCAGATGATGCTGTTACCAAATTTATGCAGATTGTTTCCTCTATGCCATGTGTCAACACAACAGAAATAAGCTATAGACAGCTTGCTCCTTCTGTAATTGATAACATGGTGGATAGTGTTACAGCTTCTCTGCATCAGACTCTAGACTTGGTGGCCCCCTTAAAAAAGAAAAAGTCTAATCAGAGATTTCTAACTCCTTGGTTCAACACAGAAACTTGTAGCTTAAAACAGAAGACTCATCAATTAGAAAGAAAATGGCGCTCCACTAATTTAGATGAAATCTATTTAGCTTGGAGAAGTCATCTTTTAATTTATAAAAAATCTCTTAGAAAAGCTAGAATAAGTTATTATTCTGCATTAATAGAAGAGAACAAGAATAATCCCAGGTTTCTTTTCAGCACTGTAGCCAGGTTGACAAAGAGTCAGGACTCTGTCAATCCTAGCATTCCCTTAGAGCTTACTAGTCAGGACTTCATGAACTTTTTCAATAATAAAATTTCATCCATCAGAGATAAAATCAATCAGATTCTTCCCACAGTTAACTTAAATACTGTAACTACTACAACTCCTTCAATTGATGTCTGTCTTGATGAGTTTACTCCAATCGACCTTTGTGAGTTAGACAAAATAGTTTCCTCATCCAAACCTTCAACTTGTCTTTTAGACCCTATTCCTACCAGGTTATTTAAAGAAGTCTTCTCACTTATTGGTAGCTTTATTCTTCATATAATCAATTCTCCATTAACTTTAGGCCATGTACCGCAGGCTTTTAAAACGGCTGTAATTAAACCCTTACTCAAAAAGCCAACGCTAGATCCAGGAGCTTTAGCTAACAATAGACCAATCTCTAATCTCCCTTTCATTTCAAAAATCTTAGAAAGAGTTGTTGCTACGCAATTATTTGACCACCTGCAGGGAAATGGTTTACTTGAAGAGTTTCAATCTGGGTTTAGAATCCATCATAGTACTGAAACAGCCTTAGCGAAGGTCACTAACGACCTCCTCATCGCATCTGATAATGGACTGGTCTCTGTACTTGTCCTTTTAGACCTTAGTGCAGCTTTTGATACTATCAATCATAATATTCTACTTGATAGATTAGAACACTATGTTGGACTTAATGGAACTTCGTTGCAGTGGTTTAGATCTTATTTATCTGATAGGTTCCAGTTTGTTCATGTAAATAATGAGTTTTCTTTCAACTCAAAGCTTAGTCATGGAGTTCCACAGGGATCTGTGCTAGGCCCTACTCTTTTTAGTTTATATATGCTTCCGTTAGGCAGCATTATTAGAAAGCACTGTATACATTTTCATTGTTATGCAGATGACACACAATTATACCTGTCAATGAAGCCAGATGATAGTAATCAATTAGCCAAGTTAGAAGCCTGTCTTAAGGAAATCAAAGCTTGGATGACTTGTAATTTCCTGCTATTAAATTCAGATAAGACTGAAGTCATTCTTGTTGGTCCAAAAAACCTTAGAAATACCTTTCCAAATCAAACTTTCAGTTTGGATGCGGTTACTCTTTCTCTTAATAGCTCTGTGAGGAACCTTGGAATTATTTTTGATCAAGATCTGTCCTTCAATTCACATATTAAATTTGTTTCTAAGACTGCCTTCTATCATTTGTGTAATATTGCCAAGATTAGGAGCATCTTGTCTCAGAGTGATGCTGAGAAACTGATCCACGCTTTTGTTAGCTCGAGATTAGATTACTGTAATTCTTTATTATCAGGCTGTCCTAAAAAAAGCAAAGAAGTTGCTGTTCGAGCAGTGTCCAGAGGGAACATCGTGGTTTAAGAAGAGGAAGAAGAAGAAAGACAACATCATCGATATCTACCACAAGCTGAATGAGGCTGGTCAGCTGGCACCACAATACGTTGCCCTGAACCTCAAGGATTTGCCACCAGCTTCGTTGGAGTCATTTGACCTTGCCAGGCTGTCTAAGGATGTGTGCCGTGTGATGTCTCTTGGAGAGAGCTTTGCTACCGCGTTCAAAACGATATCAGCTATCCAGGACGACATGGCGGCAATAAAATCCAAACTCGGCGACACACCCTCTCCAGCTGACGCCCGGGTCGTGGAAGAAGATGATGATGAAGATGTCAATGAGGCTTGCAGTACTCAGAGTGCTGTCAGCATCCCCAGCGATAAGGAGACTGTGGTAACAACTGTCGACCACGCCCCGGTCTCCACTGCAGTCCGTGATCCTCCACCTACTGCCACGTCCGAAGGGGAGAATGCGGACGAGGCCGCCAACTCTACAAAGACCAGTTTTGTTGACGTTGCCAAAACTGCCAAAGTTGCTGTAACTGCTGAAGAACGCGAGAGTGAGTTCAAGGAAGTTGAAAGTCGTCGTTCCAAGGAGAAGAGGAGGTCCTATGCTGATGCACTTCAATCGTCTGACAACCAACTGTCTGACAAGCAGACCACGAACCAGCTACAGGCTGTCAACAAGACACGCCCCCACCCACAGTTACGCATTGTACCAAAGTCTGGTAGGAGGTCTGGCGGACATCAGAGTCAAGGTCAAGGTCATAAGATGCACCAAGTCTTCATCAGTCGACTTGACCCCACCACCAGACCCCATCATGTACGGTCCTACATCAAAACCCATGTTAAATTAAATGACAATATCAAGATTGAGCAACTAGAAACCAAGTATGATGGTTATGCCTCTTTTAAGATTACATGTCCTGCCAGTTGCAGCAAGATGTTGCTTGACAAAAATGTGTGGCCATCTGGTTTATACCTCCGACAGTTTTTTGAGAGGAAATTATCAACATGTGACTGTCATCATTGTGTTTGTCATTATACGCATTCAATAGTAGGACCAACCTTAGAATATGTTCATTTAACTGCAAGAATGCAAAAACTTCATTTAATGAGATCTCCAGTTTATGTGATAACCATGACATTGTGTTGCTGCAGGAACACTGGTTATTCAAAAACGAATTGTCTATTCTAAGTAGATTTCATGGTGACTTTATAGGACAAGGTGTCTCCTTTATGGATACGGAAGAACGTGTTATTTTAGGTCGCCCCTATGGCGGCGTCGGTATCCTATGGCGGAAGTCACTTGCGAACAGTTGTGTTGTGAAAACTTACAATTGCTTAAGAGTTATAGGTATTGAAGTCAACCTGGGTGACTTTCACTGTCTTATATTATGTGTATATTTCCCCTATGACAATGTTGAAAACTTGGATGAATACTTGCACTGCCTGAGTCTTGTTAAACGTATCACCGAGGACTTTCCAACTCCATATGTGTTCACAATTGGTGACTTCAACGCTAATACAGCACGTTCTAGTTGTTTTGGAAACGAACTGGTGTCTTTTTGTGAGAGTTACTCCCTACACATCTCGGACAGGATTATCCTACCAAGTGATACCTTTACTCATGTTAGCTTTGCCCACGGCTCTACATCATGGCTTGATCACTGTGTGACTACATCCTCAGGCCATGATAACGTATCCAATATCAAAGTTCTGCTTGACTATGTGAGTTCTGATCATGTACCCTTACCCATAGATATTGAGGTATCTAGTGCTGTAAATGGCCCTCGGGAAGCTCCCTCAGCCACAACGAGCAGTAGAACATACAAATGGCGTGATGCCACAGCGTCAGACCTGTCCAGATATAAGAAACTTACTCGTAGGAAACTCTGTAACATCCGTGCTCCTATGGACGCCATCAGGTGCCACGACCGTAATTGTGCGGCACACAGGGACGATATTGACAGGTTCTACAGTGATATTGTTGATGCCCTAAATTACTGTGTGAGTGAATGCATTCCTAGTCACAGTGTGGCCACCCAATATAACATCACAGGCTGGAATGATGTAGTTAGCGAGGCTCACACAGCTGCCCGGGATGCTTTTTTGTGGTGGAGGAGTAATAGCAAACCACGTTCTGGTCCAATATTTGAAAACATGAAAAATTACAGGGCTAGGTTCAAATATGCTCTACGAGCATGCAGGCGTAATGAAGAAAGTATCAAATGTGACCAGCTAGCTAATCACATGAGTGAACTGAACATGGTAGAATTCTGGAAACGAATGAAGGCTATGAGCTCCCACCGGTCTGTCAGATCAAACACTATTGATGGTGTGACTGGTGACGTTAATATTGCTGAAAAGTGGAAATGTCATTATGAAGCTATTTTCAACTCAGTCAAGAATGTTTCAATGAAGGATTCTGTTATGCATGATATTCGTCTGTACAACGATATGTTTGATGCCTCTGATATCTCTGCTGTTACTCCTGTTGAAGTTGATTCACTGATCAAAGTTCTTAAGAAAGGCAAATCAGCTGGCCCTGACTGTCTCACCAGTGAATGCCTCATCAACGCCAATTTCAACTTGTGTATTTTGTTGTCATTGTGTTTTAACTGTATGTTTGTTCATGGTTACATGCCAGACATGTTGATGGACTCTGTTATTATTCCTTTGGTGAAAAACAAGTGTGCCAGTCTTTCTGACATGAACAACTACAGACCTATAGCTATTGCTAATGTTATATCTAAACTGTTAGAGGGTTTATTTCTGAACAGAGTTGAGGATTATCTGTGGACAAACGACAATCAGTTTGGTTTCAAATCAGCTCTTTCAACTGACAAGGCTGTTTACCTACTCCATGAATTTGTTGACTACTTCAGAAGCCACTCCACTAGTGTTTATGCTACGTTCCTAGATGCTAGCAAAGCTTTTGACAGGATTAACCACTGGGGTTTGTTCAGAAAATTGATCGATCGAGGTATCCCTATTTACATTGTTAGCATCCTGCTATACTGGTACAGAAGGCAGTCTATGGTTGTTAGATGAGGCAATGTCACCTCATCCAAATTTCATGTGACCAACGGTGTTAAACAAGGTGGTATACTGTCACCCTTGTTGTTTAATGTCTATGTTGATGATCTCAGTATACTGTTGAACAATACTAATGTGGGCGGCTCCTTTAACGGTGCACTGTTAAATCACATTTTCTACGCTGATGACCTCTGTTTGTTAAGTTTATCTACCGCAGCGATGCAACATCTCCTTTCTGTATGTGAAAAATTTGGTAAAAAAAATGACATCCTGTTCAACTGTACTAAATCTATGTGTATGGCTTTCAAACCAAAGGGCGTCAATACGTCGAATCCTGTTATGTCACTTTGTGGTAATAGCTTGAACTTTGTCGAAAAAGTCAAATACCTAGGTGTGTGGATTGAATCTGATAAGACCAATGCTGATTGTAACAGGCATCTCAGGAAACTGTACGCTCAAACCAATTTACTGTTGCGTAATTTCCATAGATGTTCTCCTGAAGTCAAATGTATGTTGTTCAAGACCTTCTGTACCTCAATGTACTGCTCGCCGTTATGGTTTAATAGCAATGTTGCTGTTAGGAACAAAATCCGCATTGCATATAATAACTCCCTAAGAAGGTTGTTAAATGTACCACGAAGGTCGAGTGCAAGCAAGCTGTTTGTGTCTGTGAACATTCCGTCTTTTGGAGAATTGATACGTAAGAATGTTTACAGTTTTCTGAGAAGACTGCTGGAATGTAACAATCATCTTATATCAGCAATTGTCAACTCGTCACTCACACTTCATTCCAGCATTTGGAAGTGGTGGCGTTCCATTTTACACTGAGCCCATTATGTTTTTTTGTTGTTACAAGAGCGTCGAGTGTCTGCTGATCTGTATATACTTTATTTATTTATCTATTTGTAATATGAACCCTGAGTTTGAAATAAACGTTTGAATTGAATTTGAATTGAAAACATCTTTAAAAAGTCTTCAGCTGAACCAAAATGCTACAGCAAGAGTTTTAACAGGTACTAGAAAGAGAGATCATATCTCTCTGGTTCTGGCCTCCCTTCATTGGTTTCCCATAGAGTTTAGAATTAAGTTTAAAATCCTTCTTCTTACTTACAAAGCTCTAAACAATCAATTTTTATTTAAAAGATCTGATACTACCGTATTATCCTAACAGAGCACTACACTCCCAAAATGCAGGATTACTTGTAAGACCTAGAATCTCCAAAAGTACAATGGGAGGCAGAGCCTTCAGTTATCAAGCTCCTCTCCTGTGGAACCAGCTGCCAATCTGGATTCGGGAGTCAGACTCGATCTCTGTTTTTAAGAATAGGGCTAAAACCTACCTTTTTGATATAGCCTACAATTAGGGAGGGATCATGTGTTTCTGAACCCTCCCTTAGTTATGCTGCTAATAGGTTTAGTCAGCCGGGGGGCCTCCATTAATGCACTGGGCCTCACTCCTTTCTTCACTCTCAATGAAATATTTTTTTTTTGCTGGTCATTAACATCTGTTTGTTCTCTCCCATAGATTGAGTCCCCATCATGCTGTTTGCTCTCTACATGTCTGTTCTTTTCATCTTCTCTGTCCCCTCACCCCCCAGCCAGTCGCAGCAGATGACTGCCCCTCCCTGAGCCTGGTTCTGCTGGAGGTTTCTTCCTGTTAAAAGGGAGTTTTTCCTCTCCACCGTCGCCAAGTGCTTGCTCACAGGGGATCGCCTGATTGCTGGGGTCTTTCTGCAACTGTGGGGGTTCCCCCTACAGTTGATAGTGCTATGAGATGACTGTTGTTGTGAAATGGCGCTATATAAATAAAGTTGAATTGAATTGAATTGAATTGCCCAAAAACAAGGTGAGACTGTTCAGTGATTTTCAACTCGCCAAAGACAAGCAGCAAAGGACTGTAATTTTGGTGCAGATTCAGATAACCAAATCAGAGATGCAATTTTGGAGAAGAGTATTTCCGAATACATGCTGAGGAAATTACTAGAAAATATCAAAGGATTGACATTAAGCCACACTCTGCAACTAGCTTCACAGTGTGAAAAAGTAGAGGAGCAGATGATGGCCATGCCAGCTCAAGGGAGCCACACAGAGTGTCAGCCGAATTTCACACACAGGTGCCCCATCTCACCATGAAAAATCAACGCAAAGGAAAAAATTGGATAACAAAAATGAGAAGAAATGTTATAGATGTGGACACACTGATCATGTGGGTAGAGACCCAAAA
Organism: Pholidichthys leucotaenia; assembly: GCA_020510985.1. NCBI lineage: Eukaryota > Metazoa > Chordata > Actinopteri > Cichliformes > Pholidichthyidae > Pholidichthys > Pholidichthys leucotaenia. The sequence goes on from CM035849.1 coordinate 154,011,380, forward strand.
TGCCCAGCTTGAGGTTAGGCATGCAGAAAATGCACCAGTAAGGACCACTTTGCAAAAATGTGCAGGTCCAGAGAAACAAAGACTCAAAAAGTGAACAGTGTTGTTGATGAGCAAAGAGACTATGCATTTGTTATCAATGATTCAGAGTCATGTGAAAACCTTTTTGTGTGGTAGGAGTAAATCTGCATGTTAGTTGATTCAGGTGCTAAGAGTAACATAATGATTTAAAATATTTGGGAAAAACTTAAAGCTGAAAGGATAAAATACAAATCACATGTGCCAAAAGAGCAAAGGAAACTTTATCCATATGCTACCAACAGTGCACTAGAGGTTAAAGGTGTTTGCTTACTGTTCTGTTTGTCTATGACAACAAAACAGAGCAGGCTGAATTCATTGTAGTTAAAGGTAACTTGTGCATGCCCATAGAACACAAGTATTCCTGTCTGAAATAGGTGTCCCAATCAGGCTTTACAGGTCTGAAAGTGGAATACAGAGGTGTAGCCTATATGTAGGCAATCACATGTTAGACTCTGACAAATATAAAAGGGAGTAAATGGCACTAAGATTTATTTGATTGAGTGAATATTAATTACAGAATACCTAAACACTGAAAATGAATGGGACATCCAATATTAACGACTGTTTCAGATCCCTTGTTTATTTGTTTGTCAGATCAGGTATTTGTGTCATCTTTTATAACTTATATTCATAATAGTGTATCTTGAACTTTGGGGAATGGGAGTTGTTCAGTCATCATTATAATTATTTTAGTTTATATCACTGTTCAGTGATGAGTTCAGTGTAATATTGAATTTCTTCTGTATATTGTCAATAAACCCATGCAGTGCTATAACAGGACACGTTTACAAGTATTTGAGACCCATTGTAGTGCATCAATTTATATTTTAGCAGTATTTTGTTATTAAAAGGTTTTTTAAAACTTTAATGCCAAGATTGAGGCAGTGCTTATATCGTTGTGCTGGGGCGATACTGTGGCCAAAAAATGATCTGAACCTTGAGGGCGTGACTGAAAAAGACTGAGCGCCCTCACTCTATTGTAAGCATTTGTTTTTTTTTTATTGATGTGAGAAGATTATTTATTATTATTATTATTATTATTATTATTATTATTATTATTATTATTATTATTATTATTATTCCGCCTAAACAATTGCATTTTTGACCCTCTAAACATTAGCTAAAACACATGTTTTTCACACACACCTCAAACCCAGTGAAAAATTTTGTAAACTGGAAAAAATATGTGTCTCATGCTGAAAATTTATCCAGCGTACGGCTGATACGTCATGGAGCAAAGGTTGTAGGGTCTTACCCCCATGTTGTTTTTTTAACCTTTGGTGAAAAAAAGGTGGATCCAATTAGCTGATCGCTGGAACCACAGAGCTCAGCTGTTTTCCGTGATAAATCAGCCTCAGGGAAAAAGCACACGCCATGCATTATCTTTTTTTCACTTTATTGAAAATAACTTGCAAATAACAATGTGAGCGCAGCGGCTCTGTTGTAAGCGGTTTGTTTTTTTATTGATCAAATTTGTCGCATTTCGCTTCCTTGTTTTGCACACAGAGCTTACACGTGGTGCCAGCGATTCAGCTGCTGCCCCCCCCCCTCCTCCCCTTTCCCCAGCGGCACCTCATGTTCTCCATGCCAAATTATCTATTAGATCTATGCAATCACAGCAACTTTATGGTATAATTTTTTAAGCATTAAATCTTAAGTATTGTTTTTTTCTATTCAAATTTGTCGCGTTTTGCTTCCTTGTTTTGCGCATGGAGCACTGTGATGGAGTCAATCCAAAACCAAACCCCGCCCACACTCCCTGGGCATGGCACAGAATGGTGGCTAAACTTTTATTGATAAAAATTATATATTTTGACTGAGCGACTCCATGTTCTCCATGCCAAATTATCCATTAGACCTGTGCAATCACAGCAACTTTATGGGATAATTTTTTAAGCATTAAATCTTCAGTATTATCTTTTTCTAGTCAAATTTGTCACGTTTCACTTCCTTGTTTTGCACACAAAGCGCTGTGGTGAAGTCAATTGAAACCAAACCCCGCCCACACTTCTAGAAGCCTGGGCATGAGACACAGTGGTGGCTAAACTTTTATTGACAAAAATTACATATTTTGACTGAGTGACTCCATATTCAGGGATACACACCCTTGTAACCTCAGGAAATCACATTTAAAATCTGAGGCCAGTCTGACAAACGGTTTGAGAGATATGCATGGAACAGACAGACACACAAACACACAGACAGAGATTTCGTGAATTTGTAGATAGATGGAGAACCACTCCTAAGATGAGAAACAGCCACAAAACTGGATGTATTGAAAATAGGACAAAATGTGGCAGTAGTGACAGACGATAACGCGTCACTTAAATTGCAGTACCCACAAGTGTTTGAAGGAGTGGGAAAGCTAAAAAACAAAGCAAATTAGCTTGTACATTATCCCTATCGTAAAACCAATAGCTCAGCCACTTATACCGGGTATACGGATACCTTACAACTTCAGGCAGGCTGTCAAAAAGAAAACTGAGCAATTAATGAAAATGGACTGAGAAGGTTGAAGGTCCAACTCCATGGGTTAATCCAGTGCTAATCCTACCAAAACCTGACAAAGATATCTACATGTGTTTAGACATGAAAAGAGCAAATGAAGCTATTGTAAGGGAAATATATCTTATTCCTACTGTATATGAGATACTACAAGGTATGAATGGATCAGCTGTGTTTAGAAAGCTAGATTTAAAATGGGGATATCACCAGCTAGAGTTAACTCCAGAATCCAGAAAGATCACCACTTTTGTTGTTCATAATGGAGTGTACAGATATAAAAGATTAATATTTGGTGTGTCATCAGCCAGTCAGCAGTACCAGCATGAGATAGCAAGTGCTTTAGCTGGAATTGGAAGGCGAGGAAGGCGTCGGGACCGGACGGCATCAGTGCAAAGCTCCTCAAGTCCTGTGCAGACCAGCTGTGTGGGATTGTGACGTATATCTTCAACATGAGCCTGAAACTGGGGAGGGTACCACAGCTGTGGAAAACATCTTGTGTGGTACCTGTACCAAAAACTTCCCACCCCAAAGACCTGAACAGCTACAGACCGGTGGCCTTGACGTCCCACTTGATGAAGACCCTGGAGAGACTGCTCCTTGCTCATCTCCGCCCCCCTGGTGGAACCAGTGATGGATCCACTCCAGTTCGCCTACCAGCATGGCATTGGGGTGGAGGATGCGGTGATCTTCCTCCTTCACCGTTCTCTGTCCCACCTGGAGAAGCCCGGGAATATGGTGAGGATCATGTTCTTTGACTTCTCCAGTGCTTTCAACACCATCCAACCGATGATCCTGAAGGACAAGCTGCTGCGCGCAGGGGTGGACCAGCACCTGTCATCATGGATCCTGGACTACCTCACGAACCGGCCTCAGTTTGTGAGAACCCGGGACTGTGTTTCCGACACGATCATCAGTAGCACGGGGGCCCCCCCAGGGAACGGTGCTGGCTCCCTTCCTGTTCACTCTTTATACTGCGGACTTCTCACACAACACAACACACTGCCATCTACAGAAGTTCTCTGATGAATCTGCGATCGTTGGTCTCATCTCCAACGGAGATGAAGCTGAGTACAGAGGGCTTATCCAGGACTTCGTGGACTGGTGCCATCGGAACTGCCTCCAGATCAACGCGAGGAAAACTAAGGAGCTGGTGGTGGACTGCCGCAGGCATGGGCAGCCCCTCACAGCACCAGTAAATATACAGGGAACAGACATCGAGATGGTGACATCCTATAAGTACCTGGGTGTTCATCTGAACAATAAACTAGACTGGTCACACAATACTGACGCACTCTACAAGAAGGGACAGCGCAGGCTGTTCCTGCTGAGGAGACTCAGGTCTTTTGGTGTACAAGGGGCGCTGCTGAAGTCATTCTATGACACGGTGGTGGCATCAGCCATCACTTTTGGAGTGGTCTGCTGGGGCAGTGGCATTACTGCAGCCGATAGGAAGAGACTGAACAAACTGATTAAGAAAGCTAGCTCTGTCCTGGGGCAGCGCCTTGATCCGATGGAGGAGATAGGAGAGAGAAGGACGGTGGCTAAACTGTCATCTCTGCTGGAGTCCGAGTTCCACCCTATGCAGGACATACTGGATGCACTGAGGAGCTCATTTAGCAGCAGACTACATCATCCCAGGTGCACAACCGAGAGGTTTCGTAGGTCCTTCCTGCCAACGGCTGTCAGACTGTACAACCTAAGCAGGGCTGCTCGCAGAGATAGCAAAAAGACGTAACAAACTAATAGTTTTTTGAATGCAAAAGATGCAATAGACTTACACAATGGTCCTCTCCGGCATACAACTAGGAACATACCGGTCGCTATGGAGGGTGAGAATATGTATGGGCACATAATCATACCATGTAGGATAACTAAGTAGTCGGTTATGCTGTTTCATCCCATCTAGCAACAATGCTCTGCACTGTGTGTGTTTATATATTTACATATTTATTCCATCTAGCTACAATGCTCAGCACTGGGTGTGTTTATATTTATATATCTATATATTTATTCCATCTAGCTACAATGCTCCACACTGTGTTTTTATATATCTACATATTATTCCATCTAGCTACATTGCTCCGTACTGTGGGTGTTTATATATTTACATATTTATTCCATCTAGCTACAATGCTCTGCACTGTGTGTTCATATATTCATATATTTATTCCATCCAGCTACAATGCTTTGCACTGTGTCTGTGTGTGTGTGTATATATATATATCTTATAGTAATATGTACATATGTATATTAGCTGCTCTTGCTTGCTTGTTTTTTTTCTTGCCTTCTGATTGTTGCTCTGAGTGTTGCTATCCCTGTGCTGTTGCAATCCTGGAATTTCCCCGTTGTGGGACTAATAAAGGCTTATCTTATCTTATCTTATCTTAATTGAAGGGATTGAAAGCATTTCTCAGTCCTTCCAGAATTTTGTGAGATGTTTTTATGATTGTTGCAGCCCAAAAAAGCCTGAATTTGTGGGAGCTTTTTTAAAAAGTTGCAATAAAAGTTGTGATGTTTTGAGAGTTTTTTTTTGCGCTAAAAGTTGTGGGAAGAAATGTAAATTTTAAAGCAGATGTTTTGTTTTGTTTTTTTCCATAGTTTACTGATATTTTATAACACCACAAGACAAGCACAGGATTGTCAAAAATTTCCTATTAAACGGTGATTTGTAAATTAAGCAGAAACTTCTGCTATACAGAAAAACTCTTTTGTGCAGCAGCAAATACAAACTTTAACACAATATCATTACAACAGCTAAATTGCACTGAATGCTAAAGAGTATAGATTTGGAAATTATGGCAGCACCTTCATTTGAACAATCCCTAACCGTAGCAGTTACCAATCACTCGCTACAGAGTGTAGAGAAAAAATAAATAACACAGGGTTACAAAAATAATTTTTTTGTAAGTTGTCTGTGTTTTTTCAACTGATTTAAGTCAATTTTGCACCGCTGAATCTGAAAATGACATCCGTTTCTCTCGATCAGGTGCTAAGTAAAAACCTGTACTTACTTAGTACTTACTTAGTACTGTCCATATACTTACCTTTATATAAAGGTAAGTACATATAAATTGAATGTTACATCATCATTGTTCAAAATTCAGAGAATTTCAAGACATAGAAAAGAATTTTGCATCATATAAAGCGAAAATACATGAAAACAAAAACGTATAAAACAACATGTGGCCATAATTCAAAAAGTTGACCTTGTAGGAGCATGCTCAAATAACGAGGCTGAGTTTCAGTCATAAACCAGCTTTATTTGACAGAACACAAGCTCCTAGCATTCTCAAAGCAGGAAAGAGAAAGAATCATACTTCAACCCCCCTTTTATACATTTCCAGCATCAGAATTCAAGTCACATGGTGTCTTCAGTCAACATACAGTTACAAAGCATCCCTTTGAAGCTTCACCATTGTCTCTCATTTCTTGATGAACCGGAATACCCTCCGGGGCGTCTTCTGTGGGACAAAGAGACAAATCTCACACTTCCTTGTTACCTCCTGTAGATTTGAGTCCTCAGTCCTTGCAGACGTGACACTCCACAATACACATTCAGTTCTGTCTCTGTGGCAGCGTGAGCCCACAATGTGTGTCGGCCACACTACCCCCCCCAAATGTCGAGTAAGGCAAAATCTGCATGGCATAACAAAAAGAGAAACACAAAGCACTCCATACATCGCTAATCAATCCACCAACTGCCTAGGTTTTAATCTTCTGCCGAATCTGCTGCAACTTGGCTTGGCTGCCTCTGCAACATCTCTCTGCACCTGTGGATTAAAGCCGTTAGCACCTCTCTGTGAAAACTTTGGAGAATGTCTTCTCGGCGGCCTGCCCCGGCGGGGGGGCCTCGCGAGCTGCACCTCCTCCTCAGCCAGAACAAAAGCGGGTTTGAGCCTGTTAATGCAAATCAGCTCCCTTCTGCCCCCTAAATCTAGCAGAAAATGCTTCTGCCCGGTCTCCAGCACTCGAAACGGTCCGTCGTAAAACGGCCGCAAACTTGGACGCTGGGCGTCATGTTTAACAAAAACAAACTCTGCATTTTTTAAAGCCTTGGGCACAAAAACGTGTGGGAAACTGTGATGGACCGGGCCAGGAAGCGTGTTTGTTCCTGAGCCGCTCTGCCACGGCTGAGCGGGGGGGCCATTAGGTGCGGGATTATCAGGAAGAAATTCCCCGGGCAAACGGAGCGGCTGAGCGAAAACTAATTCAGCCGGGGAAGCGTGCAAATCTTCCTTAGGTGCAGAACGCAACCCTAATAACACCCATGGAAGTTTGTCTACCCAATTTGTATCCGTTAGCGACGCTCTGAGGGCTGCTTTCAATGACCTGTGAAAGCGTTCGCATAAACCATTGGCCTGGGGGTTATACGCGGTGGTGCGATGAATCTTCACCCCCAAGCTGCAGGCCATCGATGACCATAGCTCGGAAATAAATTGGGGACCCCTGTCGGACGTTATGTCCGACGGTACACCAAAACGCGCAACCCATGCTGCTAAAAATGCTCGCGCAACTTCTTCTGCTGTGGTTGATGTCAGAGGAATCGCCTCTGGCCAGCGCGTGGTGCGGTCTACCATTGTCAAAAGATGTGTGTGCCCGTGTGATAACGGAAGCGGGCTGACCAGGTCAACATGCACGTGATCAAAACGCTTAGCGGGGATGTGGAAAGGTTCTAACGGGGCCTTAGTGTGTCTGTGTATTTTAGCTCGCTGACACGCTACGCAGGCTGCTGCCCATTCCTTGACCTGTTTGCGCAACCCGGGCCAAACAAATTTCTCCCCCACCAATTTGATCGATGCGCGCACCCCCGGGTGCGCGAGAGAATGGACCAAGTCAAAAACACGGCGACGCCACGCGGTTGGCACCACAGGGCGGGGCCGTCCCGTGGAGACATCGCAGATTAGCGGGGGCATACCGTTTTGTTGCACCCTGTGCTCCAGCCTTAACCCTGTTGGTCCAGACTGGAGCGCGCGCACGTCCGCGTCGTTAACCTGCTCCGCAGCCATGGCTGCATAATCTAACCCAACACAGACCGGGGCTGCACGCGCTCCCGCGTCGCTGCCCGGGCCCGCGGCCATGGCTACAGAGTCTGCCCCTATAGGGCTTGGTGGTGCTATTGCACGCGAGAGGCAGTCTGCTACAACATTGTGTTTACCCGCGACATGCTGAATATCAGTAGTAAACTCCGATATTGCGGCTAGTTGCCTTTGTTGCCGGCCTGACCAGGGTTCTGAAATTTTGGCCATCGCAAACGTTAGCGGTTTATGATCCACAAAAGCGGTGAAACGTCGCCCCTCTAACCAGAACTGAAAATGACGGATGGCCAAGTGTAGGGCCAAAAGCTCCCTGTCAAATGCGCTGTATTTCCGTTCACTATCGCGCAAGGTCCTGCTGAAAAACGCGAGGGGTTGCCAGGTACCTGCCACAAACTGTTCAACTACCGCCCCCACCGCTACATCGGAAGCGTCAGTGGTGAGCGCCATGCGGGCCGTTGGAACTGGGTGCGCTAACAAAACTGCGTTTGCCAGGGCTGATTTGACCTGGGCAAAAGCGCGCTCCCGCTCCGGAGACCATTCGACTTTATTTGCAGGCTTTTGTTTTTTTAACGCGGTGTACAATGGCTGCATGAGTCGTGCTGCGCTTGGGAGGAAACGGTTGTAAAAATTAACCATCCCTAGAAACTCCTGAAGCGCCTTAACCGTTTGAGGTTGCGGAAAATCTGTTATGGCACGCACTTTATTTGGAAGGGGAACTGCTCCCTCTGCCGAAACGCGATGTCCCAAAAAATCAATCTGCGCCACCCCAAACTGGCATTTCGCTGGGTTCACTATTAACCCGTGCTCTGCCAACCTCTGGAAAACTGCTGTGAGGTGTTTTTCATGTTCGCCTTCGGACGTGCTGGCTACCAAAATATCGTCCAAATAAACGAACACGAAAGGCAGGTCGCGTAAAACTGCATCCATCATGCGTTGGAAAGTCTGCGCGGCCCCCTTGAGGCCAAAAGGCATGCGCAAGAACTCAAAAAGGCCGAAAGGAGTTATGACCGCTGTTTTGGGTACATCGTGCGCGCGCACTGGAACCTGGTGATAGCCGCGCACCAAGTCTATTTTAGAAAAAATGCGCGCCCCCGCCAAATGAACAGAAAAATCCTGAATGTGCGGAATCGGGTAGCGGTCATGAGCTGAAACGTTGTTCAACCTGCGGAAATCGCCGCAAGGCCGCCACGAGCCGTCAGCCTTTGGGACCATGTGTAACGGCGAAGCCCAAGCGCTCTTGGAGCGTCTAACGATGCCTAGTTTTTCCAGATTAGTGAACTCCTCGCGCGCGATGGCCAGTTTAGCTGGGTCCAAACGCCGAGCCTTTGCAAAAACGGGAGGGCCTGTGGTTGTTATGAAATGTTCTACCCCATGTTTGGCCACCGTTGCTGAAAAAGTGGGGACTGTGAGTGCTGGAAACTGAGCAAGCAGAGTGTGAAACTTACCACCCGCGGCTGAGACGCTGGCATGTGCAGTTGGCGGGGCCACCCGAGCTGTGCAGGGAATAGAATGAAAAGACAGTGCATTAATCAGACGTCTATTAGCAAGATCAACCAATAAACCATGTGAGCACAAAAAATCAGCCCCTAACATGTTGAAACTGACTGCTGCTACAATAAATGTCCACTCAAATGAACGACCCTGTAAGGACAGAAGCATGGTCCTCTCACCAAACGTTTTAATCGTGGAGCCGTTCGCTGCTGACACTGACACCCAGGGGGCTTTAGAAGGCGACAGCCGTTCCGCGTAGGTGGGCGTGACGAAGCTCAGCTGCGAGCCCGTGTCCACGAGGAACTGTTTCCCCGAGCGTGCATCCGTCAGGTAAAGCAGCCTGTTCTCATTGCCGAGAGTCGCAGCTGCTACCGGCCCTCGGTCCTGGCGTTTAAAATTGCACGGTGGGACGCACCTGTGCGCTCTCTCTGCAAAACGGCGGTGGTAGAAGCACGAGCCGTTCTCCGCTCCGCGTCGTCTGGCTCCGGTCGCCGCCGTTGTTGGTGCGTCTGGTGCCGCTGGACCCAAGCTGTCTCCGGACGCCGTTCCCGAACTAGCCGCCGCGGCCGAAACCGCGTTCTGCTTGTGGGCGTCGACCAACTTCTGCGCCTCCTTGCTCAACCCATGGTAGTCTCGCTTGGCCAATCGGGGTGACTCTGCCAGGGCCACTCTCACTGCTGGTGGCAGGGTTCGAAGGAATAGGTGGGCGAAAATGAATTCGCCATCCTCGGAGGCTTTGAGCTGCAGCATCTTCACCATCAGGTCCGCAGGTCTATCGTTTTCTGCCTCCGTCAGCGCCAGGAGCCCCTCTGCTCTTTGTTGGACTGAGGGGGTGAAATGGCTGATCAGCGCGTCTTTCAATGCGCTGTACTTGTCGCTGTCTGGTGGATGATTAACCAAATCCTCCACTCGCTGGACCGTGTCGCTGTCCAGTTTCGCTACCACGTGGTAGAATCTTGTGTCGTCGTTGGAGATTCTCCGGAGGTTGAACTGCGCCTCGATTGCGCTAAACCATGAGCGCGGGCTGTGCTGCCAGAAATCGGGCAGCCGGAGCGTGGAGGCGGCCATCAGGCTGGCTTCCACCGAGCCCGGTTCGGAAGAATTCTCATTGCTCATTCTCCGTCGTAGGTCACCAGTGTAGGAGCATGCTCAAATAACGAGGCTGAGTTTCAGTCATAAACCAGCTTTATTTGACAGAACACAAGCTCCTAGCATTCTCAAAGCAGGAAAGAGAAAGAATCATACTTCAACCCCCTTTTATACATTTCCAGCATCAGAATTCAAGTCACATGGTGTCTTCAGTCAACATACAGTTACAAAGCATCCCTTTGAAGCTTCACCATTGTCTCTCATTTCTTGATGAACCGGAATACCCTCCGGGGCGTCTTCTGTGGGACAAAGAGACAAATCTCACACTTCCTTGTTACCTCCTGTAGATTTGAGTCCTCAGTCCTTGCAGACGTGACACTCCACAATACACATTCAGTTCTGTCTCTGTGGCAGCGTGAGCCCACAATGTGTGTCGGCCACAACCTGACTGAACAAAACCAATGTGATTTTTGGATTCAGCACATCAAAATTGTCCCAAATCAGCTAAAAAAACCCAACTTAAACTTGGTGTTGACCAGTGTAATTTATTCTGTTGCTCTGTATTGTCTATCGAAGTCTGTGTTTTTTCTGAAAAAAAATTACAGACAATATTCTCTCTCTTTCCATTCCTGACTCCAACCTGTCTGTCTATCTGCTGCGCATCTTGACACACACCTGTCTCATCAGATACTCATTTTTCATTTAGCAGGAGTCCTACCAGGAAGGGGGGGTCCATGTCCAGACTGGAGATTCACAGCTTTAAAGCTCATAGACAAGATGTAGTAATGATTTTACCTCTAAAGATGTATAAAATGTTCAAACACTGGCTGTAGTGTTAGATTTGCTCATTTGTTTGTGCTTTTACAGCGTTTCTTCTTATGAGCGCACCCATGACGGGGTGGTTTTGAGCCAGGCAGACGTTTTTCAACACAAACCCAGCACTTTGTACTGAAAAATGGTAAAACGTCCACCGGCGGGCTGGGGGAGATGGAGGAAGGGACAGTGTAGAGAAATCTTGTGGGTGTTTTTGTAAAATCACACACTCTGTTTTTTGCTGACATGTTCCGTTAATATTTACTGTAAACACGGAAGTAAGTGTGGTGCAGTGACACATTTGATTGGTTAGACTGAGCATTTGAGCACTACTCAGGGATAAGTTTGATTGGCAAAATTGGCAGAAGTTGACAAGAATTGGCAAAAACTGCAGGTAAGTTGCAGTGATTGGACAAAGTTGCAAGGTCATGCAAAAGATGTGGCCAACCAGTGATTTCGCGTGAATTGACGCGATCGCAACATCGCAAAATCCTGGAGGGACTGATTTCTGATGAGATGATTGTACATGCACCTAACCAAAAGCTGCATGGTGAGAGACTACATATGGTCTTAAAGAAACTGGATGAGTGTGGACTAAATGCAGAGTAATGTCAGTTTAACCTGGACAGACTTATTTTCATGGGAATCCTCTTGTCAGAGAAAGGCATCGGTCCAATGGAGGAGAGAGTGAGAGCCATACTGGAGGCTTGTGAGCCACAAACTCCAACAGAAGTATGAAGCTTCTCTCGTGGGCTACAGCAGCAGATTCATACCACAGTTTGCAATATTAGCTGAGACGTCTGACCAGAAAAGACACTCTATTTGTGTTTGGAAAAAAACAGAAAAAAATATTCTTGGCACTAAAGGAGGAGCTGGCTAGGAAGATAAGAGATAAGATAAGATAAGCCTTTATTAGTCCCACAACGGGGAAATTCCAGGATTGCAACAGCACAGGGATAGCAACACTCAGAGCAACAATCAGAAGGCAAGAAAAAAACAAGCAAGCAAGAGCAGCTAATATACATATGTACATATTACTATAAAATATATATATATACACACACACACAGACACACAGTGCAGAGCATTGTAGCTAGATGGAATAAATATGTAAATATATAAACACCCACAGTACGGAGCATTGCAGCTAGGTGGAATAAATATGTAAGTATATAAACACACACAGTGCGGAGCAATGTAGCTAGATGGAATAATATGTAGATATATAAAAACACAGTGCGGAGCATTGTAGCTAGATGGAATAAATATATAGATATATAAATATAAACACACCCAGTGCGGAGCATTGTAGCTAGATGGAATAAATATGTAAATATATAAACACACACAGTGCAGAGCATTGTTGCTAGATGGGATGAAACAGCATAACCATCTACTTAGTTATCCTACATGGTATGATTATGTGCCCATACATATTCTCACCCTCCATAGTGACCGGTATTTTCCTAGTTGTATGCCGGAGGGGACCATTGTGTAAGTCTATTGCATCTTTTGCATTCAAAAAACTATTAGTTTGTTACGTCTTTTTGCTATCTCTGCGAGCAGCCCTGCTTAGGTTGTACAGTCTGACAGCCGTTGGTAGGAAGGACCTACGAAACCTCTCGGTTGTGCACCTGGGATGATGTAGTCTGCTGCTAAATGAGCTCCTCAGTGCATTCAGTATGTCCTGCATAGGGTGGAACTCGGACTCCAGCAGAGATAAGGCAGGAACCCTGGCTTATTTTGACAAAGCAGCACCAACTCAAGTACTGTAATAGCAGATGCTAGCCCAGTGGGACTGGGGGCAGTCCTCATTCAGAAAAAAAAAGTGAAAATGATTCTTGTATGTTATGTAAGTCGGAGTCTGACAGACTGTGAATGCAAATATTCACAAACAGAACGAGAAGCCTTGGCTCTGATTTGGGTATGTGAAAGACTGCATCCATACCTCTATGGGACAACATTTGACCTGATCACAGACCATAATCCTTTTCATTTCATTTCATGTCTTGATTTCAAACATGTAAGGAAAATTGAATTAATAAATGATTTGTTAAATAAAAGACAAAGAAATCTTTACATTTTATAAACAAAACAAAATATGCCCAAAAAAGGAGTAGGAAGAAGCCAAGACTTATCTAGTCCTACCCCCCCAAAGGCCACATTTTCAAATAACAAACATAGTCACCATCTCCTCAACATTACACTGTCACACACCAAAATAACACAATGTCCTGTGTTTTATAATTCTTCATACTTTTTGAAAATCAAATTCTTGTATTTCTTTTTAAATTGTGTCATGTTTGGACACTGTTTGACATCTTCTTTTAAGCCGTTCCATAATGTCACACCACATACTGAAATAGAGAAGCTTATTTTGGTTGTCCTGACACTTTGTTGCCTTAAATTCAACATACCCCTAAAGTCATAGCCCACATCTCTGTAACAAAAAAAAAAAAAAAAAATCTGGATTGTATTGGACAATGAATTATTCCACACATTGTACATCATTATTGTAGTTTTGAATTCAATAAAATTGTAGCGCTTTAGAAGCCTTGATTGTAAGAAAAGTGCATTTGTTGGTTCCCTGGATGGTGCCTGATGAATAATTCTGATGGCCCTTTTTTGCAGCAAATACAGTGGCAATAGAGTTGATCTGTAAGTATTTCCCCAGACTTCCACACAACAACATACTGTAAACATGGCAGAACTAAACAGCAGTACAAAATAAACAGTGATTTCTGATTGATAATATACTGTACTTTGCTTTGAAAAGAACTGAAATATTTTTAGACAGTTTGTTTCTCAAAAACTTAACATGAGGCTTCAAGCAAATTTTTTCATCATTACCCCGAGAAATTTAATTTCCTGCACTCTTTCTAATCTAAACCCTTGTATTTGTAAACAAGTCATTTTCACTCTGGTATGACTGAATATTATGTATTTTGTTTTCTCTAGATTCAGTGAAAACTTGTTCATGTCAAACCATTTCTTAATTTTGCTCATTTCTGTTATGATCCTGTTCAAAAGTTGCCGTAAATTCAGCCCTAAACCCAAAATATTTGAATCATCTGCAAATAAAATAAATTTTAAAAAGTCTGATGTTTTACATACAGTGGTGTGTAAAAGCCCCCCATGGATCGTTACCTTATCATGGTGGGGGGTTTGCTTGCCGCAGTGATCACAGGAGCTATGTTGTCAGGGGCAATTTGCCTCTGATAGGGTCACCCAAGACAAACTGGTCCTGGGTGAAGGGCCAGACTAAGAACGATCCAACAGACTCTCATGATAAATTCTAGATCAAGGATTCAGTGTACCCCACCCGGTATGGGGTTACTGGGGCCCCACCCTGGAGCCAGGCCTGGGGGAGGGGCTCGATGGCTAGGGTCTGGTGGCCGGGTTTCCACCCATGGGACCCAGCCGAGCTCAGCCCGAAGGAGTTACATGGGTCCGCCCTCCAGTGGGCTCACCACCTGCAGGAGGGATCATGGGGGTCCGGTGCTATGTGGATTAGGTGGCGGTCAAGGGCGGAGACCCTGGCGGACTGATCCCAAGCTTTCTAAACTGGTTTTTGGTACGTGGAATGTCACCTCTCTGGTGGGAAAGGAGCCTGAGCTGGTGTACGAGGTTAAGAGATACCGGCTAGATATAGTTGGCCTCACTTCAACACACAGCTCCGGTTCTGGAAACAGTCTCCTGGAGAGAGGCTGGAGCTTGGCCTTTTCTGGAGTTGCCCCGGGCGAGAGGCGACGAACAGGGGTGGGTATTCTTGTATCCCCCCACCTTGCTGCCTCTATATTGGAGTTTTCCCCGGTGGGTGAAAGGGTTGCTTCTCTGCACCTTCGGATTAGGAAACGGGTCCTGACCAAATGATGCCTATGCACCAAATGATGTTTCAGAGTACCCACCCTTTTTGGAGTCTCTGACTGGGGTGCTGGAGGGTGCTCCTCTTGGAGACTCCATTGTCCTACTGGGGGACTTCAATGCGCACGTGGGCAACGACAGTGAAACCTGGAGGGGGGTGATTGGGAGGAACGGCCTGCCCGATCTGAACCCGAGTGGTGTTCAGTTATTGGACTTCTGTGCTAACCACAGTTTGTCCATAACGAACACCATGTTCAAGCATAAGGGTGCCCATACTGTATGTGCACCTGGCACCAGGACGCCCTAGGTCACAGGTCAATGATCGATTTTGTTATCGTGTCATCAGACCTGCAACCATATGTCTTGGACACTCGGGTAAAGAGAGGTGCAGAGCTGTCAACTGATCACCACCTTGAGATCCGATGGCAGGGGAGGAAGCCATTCAGACCTGGTAGACCCAAACGTATAGTGAGGGTGTGCTGGGAACGTCCGGCTGAGGCCCCTGTCCAGGAGGTCTTCTACTCCCATCTCCGGAAGAACTTCAACCACATTCTGAGGAAGTCTGGAGACATGAAGTCTGAATGGGCCATGTTCTCCACCTCTATTGTTGAAGCAGCGGCCCAGAGCTGCGGCCGCAAGGTGGTCGGTGCATCTCGTGGTGGCAACCCCCGAACCAAGTGGTGGACACCAGTGGTGAGGGGGGCCATTAAGCTGAAGAAGGAGTCCTATCAGGCTTGGTTGGCTTGTGGGACTCCTGAAGCAGCTGAGGTGTACCAGCAGGCCAAGTGGAGTGCAGCTTGGGTGGTTGCTGAAGCAAAAACCCAGGTATGGGGGGAGTTCAGTGAGGCCATGGAACAAGACTTTCGGTTGGCCTCAAAGAGATTCTGGCAAACTCTCTGGTGGCTCAGGAGGGGGAAGCTGTTCCCTGTCCACACTGTGTGTGGTGTGGAGTGGGCGCTGTTGACTTCGACTGGGGATATCGTTGGGCGGTGGAAGGAATACTTTGAGGATCTCCTCAATCCCACTGATACGCCTTCCACAGAGGAAGCAGGGCTTGTGGACGAGGGGGATGACTCACCTATCACAGGGGCTGAGGTCGCCAAGGTGGTTAAAAATCTCCTTGGTGGCCAGGCCCCGAGGGCGGATGAGATTCGCCTTGAGTACCTCAAGGCCCTGGATGTTGTAGGGCTGTCATGGTTGACACGCCTCTGCAACATTGCGTGGAGGTCGGGGGCAGTGCCTTTGGCATGGCAAACTGGGGTGGTGGTTCCTCTCTTCAAAAAAGGGGACCGGAGGGTGTGCTCCAACTTTAGAGGGATCACGCTCGTCAGCCTCCCTGGGAAGGTCTATGCCAAGGTACTGGAGAGGACAGTCCGGCTGTAGGAACCTCGGATTCAGGAGGAGCAATGTGGTTTTTGTCCTGGCCGTGGCACATCGGACCAGCTCTTTACCCTCTCGAGAATTCTCTAGGGTTCGTGGGAGTTTACCCAACCAGTTTACATGTGTTTTGTGGACTTGGAGAAGGCATTCGACCGCGCCCCTCGTGGTTTTTTGTGGGGGGGGGGGGGGGGTTTCAGGAGTATGGGGTATCAGCCTTGTTGTTATGAGCTATTCAGTCTCTGTATGACCGTTGTGAGAGTTTGGTTCGTATTGCCAACACTTGGTCGGACTCATTCCCAGTGAGAGTTGGACTCCGCCAGGGCTGCCCTTTGTCCCCGATCCTGTTCATAATTTTTATGGACAGGATTTCTAGGCGTAACCAGGGAATGGAGGGTGTCATGCTTGGTGACCACAGGATTTCATCTCTGTTGTTTGCAGATGATGTTGTCCTGTTGGCTTCATCCAGCAATGGCCTACAGTTCTTGCTGGGACGGTTTGCCCCTGAGTGTGAAGCGGCTGGGATGAGAATCAGCACCTCCAAGTCCGAGTCCATGGTCCTCAGCCGGAAAAAGGTTGGGGACAAGCTCCTGCCCCCAGTGGAGGAGTTTAAGTATCTTGGGGTCTTATTCACGAGTGAGGGGAGAATGGAGCGAGAGATTGACAGATGGATCGGAGCAGCATCTGCAGTGATGCGGACGTTATACCGGTCTGTTGTGGTGAAGAGGGAGCTGAGTTCTAAGGCAAAGCTGTCAATTTACCAGTCAATCTACGTTCCAACCCTCACCTATGGTCATGAGCTTTGGGTAATGACCGAAAGAATGAGATCGCAAATTCAAGCGGCTGAAATGAGCTTTCTCTGTAGGATTGCTGGACTCACCCTCAGAGATAGGGTGAGGAGTTCAGTCATCTGGGAGAGGCTCAGAGTAGAACCGCTGCTCCTCTACATTGAAAGGAGCCAGTTGAGGTGGTATGGGGATCTGATCAGGATGCCTCCTGGACGCCTCCCACTTGAGGTGTTTCGGGCACGTCCCACTGGGAGGAGACCCCAGGGCAGACCCAGGACTCGGTGGAGAGACTACGTCTCCCAGCTGGTCTGGGAACGCCTTGGTATCCTTGCTGAAGAGCTGGAGCAGGTGGCTGGGGAGAGGGAAGTCTGGGCTTCCCTGCTTGAACTGCTGCCTCCGTGACCCGGACATCCAGAAAAGTGGTAGAAGATGGATGGATGGATGGATGGATGGTGTGTAAAAGTGTTTGCTCCCTTCCTGATTTCTCATTTTTTTTGTATGTTTGTCACACTTACACTACCGTTCAAAAGTTTGGGGTCACCCAGACAATTATTTTGTGTTTTCCATGAAAAGTCACACTTATTTACCACCATGAGTTGTAAAATGAATAGAAAATATAGTCAAGACATTGACAAGGTTAGAAATAATGATTTGTATTTGAAATAATAATTTTTTCCAGATACCCAACCTGCTCAAAGGAAGGTCAGTTTTATAGCTTCTCTAACCAGCTAAACTGTTTTCAGCTGTGCTAACATGATTGCACAAGGGTTTTCTAATCATCCATTAGCCTTGTGACGCAATGAGCAAACACATTGTACCATTAGAACACTGGAGTGATAGTTGCTGGAAATGGACCTCTATACACCTATGTAGATATTGCACCAAAAACCAGACATTTGCAGCTAGAATAGTCATTTACCACATTAGCAATGTATAGAGTGTATTTCTGATTAGTTTAAAGTTATCTTCATTGAAAAAAACAGTGTTTTTCTTTCAAAAATAAGGAAATTTCTAAGTGACCCCAAACTTTTGAACGGTAGTGTAAATGTTTCAGATCATCAAACAAATTTAAATATTAGACAAAGATAACATAAGTAAACACAAAATGCAGTTTTTAAATAAAGGTATTTATTATTAAGGGTAAAAAAAAATCCAAACCTACATGGCCCTGTGTAAAAAAGTGATCCCCCCATCCCCCGTTAAAACATAAATTAACTGTGGTTTATCACATCTTTGGAAAGCTGAGTTCAATTTCTCTAGCCACACCCAGGCCTGATTACTGCCACACCTGTTCTCAATCAAGAAATCACTTAAATAGGACCTGCCTGACAAAGTGAAATAGACCAAAAAATTCTCAAAAGGTAGACATCATGCTGCCATCCAAAGAAATTCAGGAACAAATGAAAAACAAAGTAATTGAGATCTATCAGTCTGGAAAGGGTTATAAAGCCATTTCTAAAGCTTTGGGACTCCAGCAAACCACAGTGAGAGTCATTATCCACAAATGGTGAAAACATGAAACAGTGGTGAACCTTCCCAGGAGCGTCCGGCCAACCAAAATTACCCCAAGAGCGCAGTGACGACTCATCCAAGAGGTCACAAAAGACCCCACAACAACATCCAGAGAACTGCAGGCCTCACTTGCCTCAGTTAAAGTCAGTGTTCATGACTCCACCATAAGAGAGACTGGGCAAAAATGGCCTGCATGGCAGAGTTCCAAGACAAAAACCACTGCTGAGCAAGAAGAACATAAAGCCTCATCTCAGTTTTGCCAGAAAACATCTTGATGATCCCCAAGACCTTTGGGAAAATACTCTGTGGACTGACAAGACCAAAGTTGAACTTTTTGGAAGGTGTGTGTCCCATTACATCTGGCGTAAAAGTAACACAGCATTTCAGAAAAGGAACATCAAACCAACAATAAAATATGGTGGTGGTAGTGTGATTGTCTGGGGCAATTTTGCTGCTTCAGGACCTGGAAGACTTGCTGTGGTAAATGGAACCATGAATTCTGGTGTCTACAAAAAAATCCTGAAGGAGAATGTCCGGCCATCTGTTCGTGACCTCAAAGTGAAGCGCACTTGGGTTCTGCAGCAGGACAATGATCCAAAACACACCAGCACGTCCACCTCTGAATGGCTTAAAAAAACAAAAAACAAAATGAAGACTTTGGAGTTGCCTAGTCAAAGTCCTGACCTGAATCGGATTGAAATGCTGTGGCATGACCTTAAAAAGGCAGTTCATGCTCGAAAACCTTCCAATGTGGCTGAATTACAACAATTCTGCAAAGATGAGTGGGCCAGAATTCCTCAGCACTGTAAAAGACTCATTGCCAGTTATCTCAAATGCTTGATTGCAGTTGTTGCTGCTAAGGGTGGCCCAACCAGTTATTAGGTTTAGGGGGCAATCACTTTTTCACACAGGGCCATGTAGGTTTGGATTTTTTCCCTTAATAATAAACACCTTCATTTAAAAACTGCATTTTGTGTTTACTTGTGTTATTTTTGTTTAATATTTAAATTTGTTTGATGATCTCAAATATTTAAGTGTGACAACCATACAAAAAAATGAGAAATCAAGAAAGGGGCAAACACTTTTTCACACCACTGTATGTCATTGATATAGATATTAAACAACTTTGGACCTAGAACTGACCCTTGTGGTACACTACAAACAATATCCAAACACTCTGATATCCATTCACCATTCTTCACAAATGGTTGCCTGTTTTTTTTAAATAGCTTCTGCGCCAATTCAAGGGTACACCCCTTATACCCAGTCTTTCCATCTAAATGAATAGTGTTTCATGGTTAATGGTATCAGATGCTTTCTTGAGATCCAAAAACTGTAAAAGACTAAACTTCTTGCTGTCCATGGAATTTTTGACTTCTTCTGCAACATCTATTAAAGCTGATGATGTAGATTGGTTTGATCTAAAGCTGTATTGGCAATCTGAAAGATAATATTTATCAATGAATTTATCCATACTAACCGTGTAGTTTTTCCAGAATTTATGAAAACTGATCACTGGAAATGATCTATAGACCAAGGTCAAAGCCATGTGCACACATAGATAGGTGGGTCTTGAGACTGCAACCCTATGACTACAGAGTCATATATGTGCCAGAAAAGCAAAACATTGCAGATCCACTCTTGAGATTACCAGGAAAGACTGCACTAAAAGGACACACAGACATGACTCAGAAGAGTATGTTTGGTTTATAGCTGTGAGTGCTACACCAAAAGCCTTGACAACCAAAGAAATTGAAAGAGCTTCATCCACAGACCCAGATCTTCAAGTACAACTCACTTGAAGCCATCCAAAGTGGACATTTCAACAGGTGCAAATCATATGCACCCATTGCAAATGAACTGTGTACAATAGGTTGCACTGTGTTGAGAGGAACAAGACTTGTATTACTAAAAAGCACTGCATATGAGGGCATTGGCTCTAGCTCATGAAGGACACTTGGAAATAGTGGGAACAAAACAGCATCTTAGAACCAAAGTTTGGTGGCCTGGGGCCTCATGTACAAAGACTTGTGTGGATTTCCAACTGAAAGATAATGTACATTTAAATCAAGAAAATGCCGTAAGCAAAAAAAAATCCAGATGTATGAAATGGTCCATACGCAGGAATCCAAGCACGTTTCCTTTGTACATACCGATCTACTTGAAATTGAACGCATGTGAGGAAATACCGGACTCCTCCCTTGACACATCGCCATTTGAATATGCAATTAGATGCAAATAGATATATACACGCGCTGCATGTTTGATTCTCCTGTATCCATGATCAAAAATAATGAATTTAATGGAATTTCATGGCCTGTGAGTTAGAGGTGTTGCTGAATGAGGTAGAGGCATGTAAAAACATTTTGTTTGGCATGCAGTCCTCCGGCATTAGTGCCGGATACAGGTACTTTAATAGCCTGCTCAAAGCCGTAGGAGATTAGTTTATTGTTTCCTTTATTCAGACAGGGATAAGAAAGAGATGTTTTTTTAACTTTGACATGTACAGACCGACGTCTGCAGTCATCCTCAGAAGCGTCAGCTGATCACTGTTATTTGTAGTGTGTATAGCTCAGTGGTTAAACTACCAGCTTTCAAAGCAGAAGGTTACAGGTATGAGACCTGCTGTGGTTTCTTTTAGGAGCTACAGTGGAACTAAGTGTGCGCACTTTCTTGTGTCATCGCATTGTTTTTAAATGTATGTTGTATCTTTTATACAAAGTTATTTTAAATGATGAATAAATCAGTCAATCAATTTGTGACCAGCCGGGAGGATCAGCTGGTTGAATTAAAGGAAAACGGTCACGAAAAAGAAGACAATATGAACCTATTTAGTGGGTAGCCACGGTCACCTGTCAGTTGAAAGCAGATCATATTAGGCACGGCAAGTACATATTTTATGTACAAAATGCAAATCTCATCCTTTATAATTATATACATCTTACATGGATTACACACACTACTATTGTAAATGAATGAAGTGCTCTGGGGAACTTGTAAGACTGCTGCATTTCCAACTTTATGCATGTGTTTATTGACATAACTACTGTACACACAGACTCAACTGGGGGCTTGGTAGAATGCTGTGAAACTGTAATTTAATCAGCAAAAAAGTAAGTCACTTACTGAAACCACGGAGAAGCAATGAAGCCTTGAAGACAGGATGATATTTGTGGGGCGCACAGGCGTATTGCGCATGAGGTGGGTTATTATTAGGACAATTACATGAACTTACTCACCCAAGAAGCTACCCATCCGCACAGTGCCAGCTTGTAGCTTGTTTCTGACAATGATGTGCATTAGAATCATTAGGAAAACCGGCTCTTGCTGCAAACTGCACTTTGATGTTGGCCTGTTCAACTGCATTTTATGGGAATATGATGTACCTGGGTGACAGCCAGATAATGCCATCCCACACAGCTGGCATAGCTCGGCTCAGGTTTGACTGGAAAATTCCCGGTGGGTCTGCTAGCTCCCTCTGGAATGCCCGTTTCCAGAAACTCCATTGTCAGCACCTGCACTCAAATGGGCAGCGCATGGCTTCTTGCCGTGTTGCGCTCCAAGAGCGGCCGTAGTTCTGAGCACAGTTCTACAGGGACTGCCCGTGGAAACCGAAACCGGCTGACAAACCAGTCATCATCCTGAGCCAGAAAATCTTCTGTCTCTAAATACCCGTTCTCTTCTCACCGCGTGATTTGCAATATCTGCTAATTCTCTGTTATTAGAGGCATTTTCAGCACTTCTTTGCACTTGCTTTTACGTCCACTCATCTAATTGCGCACACTTGGATATTTGTTTATCATATGTCTCTGGTGTGTACAATAATTTTCATGTCATTATCAGTCTCCCAACATCACCTCTAAGTGTCGCCAATGGACCAATAACAGTAGAAACGTACGTATGCAAGCCATGAAGTTGGCGTGGGGCTGTGCATATTCCCACGGTCATTTCATTCTTGATACATCTGAAATTTTCCGGTGAAAAGGATATACGCCATGTTTTTGTGAGCAAGTACCCTTTATACATGAGGCCCCAGGAATGGATAAAGCAGCTGAGAAATACTGTAAGTCATATCACAGATGTCAGAATGTATCCAAATCTGATCCTTCAGAGCCACTGACACCAACACCACTTCCAGACGGACCTTGGCAGGACATACCCATTGACTTACTTGGGCCATTACCAACTACTCATTCTATTCTAGTAGTGATTGATTACTACAGCAGATTCTACTAGTATGACATTTTGACCTCTACAACTGCTGAAAATTGACAGTTTAGAAAACATATTCAGCAGACATGGACTACCCCTAAGTGTTAAATCAGACAACGGACCGCAGTTCTGATCTGAGCAGTTCAGAGAATATTGTGAACATAATGGAATCAAACATTTGAAAACAACACCAAAATGGTTCAAGTAAATGGAGACGTTGTGCTACAGAATGCATCACTGATGAAAAGAATCAGGATTGCTCAAGCTGAAGGACTTGATTGGAAAAAAGAGCTGAGAAAATATGTGATGGCATACAGATGTGTGGCGCATGCCACGGCAGGGAAGAGTCCAGTAGAACTGCTCTACAACCGCAAAATGAGGGGGAAATTACCAAATATAGGTGAAGTGCACACAGATGAAAGTGAATTGTGGGACAGAGATGCAGAACAAAAAGGAAAGTACAAACTTTATGCAGACAGTCATCGAAGAGCACAGGAATCGCAGGTGACAGTTGAAGATTCAGTGCTGGCCCAACAAGAAAAAGTGGACAAAAGTACAACACCTTTCAAAACAATGTCACACAAAGTGATAAGAAAGACAGAAAGCCAAGCGGTGGTGGAATCTCCAACAGGAGCACAATACACAAGAAACACCACACATGTTAAAAGGTTCAAGACAGAGGCGACACCTGAGCCACGGGAGGACAACCAAGAGGTGGGAGATAAACCACAGAGGCTGTAAAAGTGTGATGGATAATAACAGACAAACAGAGGGCCAGTGTGAATCAAAGCA